>JAJIZL010022461.1:287568-374784 GCA_023969395.1 Amblyomma maculatum | reverse complement strand
ATGTCGTGTCTTGTACTCTTCCACATAGCCAGGCTAGAAAAGAGCAGAAAAAATGCAGTTGTTAGTTGCATCATTTATTAAATGCATTGTAAAACAGTGCAGCGATATTCAGTGCACTAAAAAACTAGCACATATAATTCACTAGGCAGAGATCAAAGAGCCTTCACTATATGACCACTTATCTACTATGAAGGAGCACTGAACATGGGAAAAGGGGGTAGGCCTCATTTCGCAGGTTGAGGCAACGTTTCTATCAGTGGACTTGACTTCGTCTGGGCAAAGCGATCATCACTGCCAGAGATTTAAATATGCTTTTGCTTCCAAAGAAGAAAAGCTGGGGAGGGGAATGATGCATGAAAAGAAAGTAGGTCACGGACTAAAAAAAAAATGTTTCTTCAGTATGTATTTCTCAGCCTGGAACCAGGGATCCTGTGGCCTGCAAAAGAAATAAAAGTAGCAGTACCAGGAAAAAACTACAATGCCGGGTAGATTATTAGTCACCACCTAAGCAGGTTGGTTTGGTTTGTAGAGTTTAACGTCCCAAAGCAACTCAGGCTATGAGAGACGCCGTAGTAGAGGACTCCGGAAATTTCGACCACCTGGGGTTCTTTAACGTGCACTGACATCGCACAGCACACGGGCGCCCTGCTTTTCGCCTCCATCGAAAAGCAGCCGCCGAGGCCGGAATTCGATCCAGCGTCTTTAGGAACAGTAGTTGAGCGCCGTAACCACTACGCCACCCCGGCGGGGCACCACCTAAGCAGGTTTGATGCGGATAACATCATACAAAGCGACAGGCTTTGCAAAGGGCCCTGATAAGGAATATATATCTAAAGAGGACAATTCTTAAAACTTTCTGCAAAACGTGTGGGGGGGGGGGGGGGATGGGGAGAGAAGGACGAAGAGACAGAATAATAACCACACAGTGAACCACAACCAGCATGCTATAAAAACGTTCCAGGGCAAACTTATGTAACAAATGACAAGGAGGAAATGTATTTGGAGAAACATCTGCAGCTTATGCTATTGCGGATGGGAATAGAGTGTACATTATCTGTGAATAAACTGTACAATTAATGCTGTACCTAATTAAGCGCCTGTCCCGTGTCCTTCCTTTTCTCTTGTGGCGTGTGTATTTTTTGCGCTAAGAATGTCGTCTGAAGTTAATAATATGTGGGATTGCTTTCCGAAATAGTTACGATGCAGAGGGAATATACTTAAGAGATTCTAACATTCCTTCAGAGATATATTTTTCTGCTGGTTCCAATGTTCTAAATTTATGAATTAGATATGCATCTCTATATGTTCGGTCCCTTGCAGATTTAAAGCCTGACTGGAGAATATATAATTTCATTTCTTCGAACTTATGGTCTTTCTGATTAAAATGCTGGGAAACTGCTTTCGTGGACGTTTTTGCCTGTGTCTTCCCGATGGCCATTAAGCCTTATGTTCATTGGTTGTCCTGTCTCTCCGATGTACTGTTTATGACAGAAGGAGCATTCTAGAAGGTAGACAACGTTTGAAGATGTGCACTTAAACCCTGATTTTATGTGTGAAAGTGAAATCGCTTGCATTACTTTTAACCGTGGGGTCTTTTTGTATATGACTGCACGTATTACATCTAGGTCGAGAGCAAGGATGTGGTTGTGTTGTATGCTTGTTGTCGAGTTTAGAATGTACTAAATTATCTCTGATGTTTGCGTTATTTTGTATGTTACCTTTACAAACATAACACACAAACGTAATGTAAACCTCAGAGATATTCTTGTACATTCTAAACTCGACAACAAGCCCTTTCACCAACGTATCCAACTCTCCGCTGGAGGAAGGCAAACAGAGCTCTAGCATGACTGAGGGGCTGTTGACCGTACTGTGCAAAGACACCAACAGCGCCATGGACCTCACGTATGCAGGCCCATCTCACTTTTGAGCACAGACTACAAGATTTTATTGAAATGTCTGTCATCGCGCCTGACACCAGCGCTCTTTCATATCGTCAAGCCGCACCTGTATGCCCGGCCGGTCTGTGGAAATGCACAGTCTAGAAATGCACAGTTTCCCAGTTTCCCTAACAAACTGGGAAACAGCCGAAGACAAACTTGTCAGGAAGGCCACGGGCGCGATCTTACTACGTTGCCCTCTCAAACACAGGGAAGCATCATCCGTTCGTTCCTCATCACGACACGTGCTTTCACTGCCCGCTTCCTGGACATGCCCGCCAGTACAAAAAGGACCAAGGACAGAGCTACTTTCTGTTAACTTGTGGTAGGGCGCCCCAGACAAAGTATCCCCATCGTCCGCCAACCAAGCGTAGAAGAAACCTCGCCATCCCAGACTTCGCGGCCCTGAATAGATCGTTGCACGTCAGATGAACAGCGCTAGCACTAGCATGCGACATAACATTGACAGGGATGTTCCCACCTACTTCCTGTCAACCAAGCTCAAAGCCTTTACCCGGAAGCCCCTGTTGCATAACTCCACTCGTGCTGGGATGCCGATAACTCTTCATCGTGTGGCTGCGGAGGATTCGCTACTGCCCAGAAAGAAATCAAAGGAGGAGCCTCAGTGTGCGGAACTTAAGACAGTATTAGATTTACTGACACCACCTCTACCGAACCACCTACATAGATATATAATACCCGCAGAGACTCTCATTTGGCAGTACATATCAGCGCATTTCCTGGATGTGCTCCGCGCATTATTCATGTGGCGCTATGCCCATGGCATTTTACCGATCTGCCGCCGATTTGTACCGAAATTCTGGATCAAACGATGAATATCCTTTCTTTGCTTGTCCTTCAAGAGACTGCGCAACAGGTTTCTTGAGCGCGCCCTTCCTACCTCAGGAGTCACTCCTGGATTGCTTGGAAGATCAGTTTGACCTAGTAGAGCTACCATACTCCACCTTCCGGTTTCCCAACCCGCTGCACCGAGAAGCACGAAAGAAGTGCGTCGACTAGATCGCGAGATGCCGAGCAGTATTCTGTGCGAAAACACCCTGTCTCCTCGAGGGGAAGAACAAAATCTGGAAGGAGCGGCGGCACCGTTTTGAACGCGAAAAAAGCCATATTAGCAAGAAAAGTTTCTACGAAGAATGGGGACACCCCATGATAGTTTTCAAGGAAGGAAATGGAAACGTTGAAGAAATATACTACAAGATTTGCTCGCTTCAACCTTTCACCCGCCGGGTTGGCTCGCACATGGTGCAATGGCACTGCGACCCTACCTCGACTGGGATAAGCTAGATTGCATGAGCCCCTTGGCTGGCAAAAGCTTCCTTCCCGAAATCTCACATGGCGCTGTGATGCGGGAGGTCTTATCTAGGCTAACTGCGCGATAATGATGGTCGCTGGTTGAGGTCGGTGCCATCAGAGGAAGACTACACTTTGCGATCCTCCCTTCAATTTGACAACGCAAAGACTGCATTTTATCCATATCCAATCAGTTGCAGTCATTACGAGTAGTCGTCTGACATAATGGTCATTTCGTAGTAATTAGCAGTCATGGTGAGTCATTCCTAGTCATTTTATTATCTCCAATGAGTTGCGGTCATTCCAAGCTGTCGTTTGACATATAGATAATTTCGTAATCATGGTAAGTCATGCTTAGTCTTTGCAGCCATTACCACACATAACTAAGCATATTTCCTCTTTTACAAGCCGTTGACGTCATTACAAGTTGTCTTTTGGCCTATTGGGAGTTTCGTAGTGATTAGCAGTCATGATAAGTCACACCTAGTTATGGTAATCATTACCTCTCACCGCTGAGCATTTTACTTATTTCCATGGTCGTTACAAGTGATAGTTTGACATAGTTTGACATTGGTCATTAAAGATCATTTCACTCGTTAATAATCGTTGTTACTCATTAGCAATAGTAATTATCGCTATCAATGCCCAGTTCTAACTTTTATTTATTAACTATCACCACCAATTGTTTTCATCTTTAATGCCCCTCCTCACATGTTCGCTACTTGCCTGTGACACATCAGCGCACAGATGCCTCGCACAGACCATGCGCACAGTCCCGTGTACAGATATTTGCTCCACGAACCTAGAAAGGCTTTCGCCTTAAATGTTCTGCAGTTTTGTAAGAAAATCTGCAATAAAGAATTTCCTTGTCTTGCCAAGTGCACGGACGTAGAACAAGACGTTTTCTTTTAAGACTGAATCATTACATTGGCCCTCTTCGAATAGTGATGACAGTGGTTTAAATTTTTGCAGAGAGAGTAGGTGAGCAAACATCAGACGCTGCCCGACGCACTGTTGGCGATCGTGAAATCCTGAATAGTGTCATACAGTGGTGAAAAGGTCGTAGACAGCAAAAGAAGACACAGGCCTGATGGTATATACTGAAATTAACTCTTTATTGGGCTGACTTGCACCCACAAAAGAATTAAACAACTCGGCGGCGGCGATAGCAACAAACGTGCTCGTCGATCATCGAACAAAGAATGCCCGTCATACTCGTCAACGCTCAATTGAAAGGCTGCTCAGAACAGTCTAGATAACGTCGCAAACTGCTAGTAGCACAACCTGGAACATTGTAGAAACACGCAAGTGATCGGAATCTTCGAGACAGATCTCGGCGCATGTTTCGCGACAAAGAAAATGATAACGCGCTGTACCGCGACAACGAGCATGAACAAACATACGCGGGATACGGAATTGATATGCGTGCCAGAATTGCAGCGATAAGGCCGCATTCCGGCGGCTGGTAAAAAACGACAAATACAGTTTTGAAGGTTTCGCGGCAATAGAATCCGGAGATACCATCCAATTACTCATGTTGTTATCACACCGGATGAGGTTCTGGGCACAGATCATCGGTTCCGCAGAAGGTAATATAGTACAGTTATCTCTTGTGAGACTTGTAGAAGACATCGATGGTAGAAGCGAAGAATGCCTTCACCGTTCGGGTGACTGGGCGCCTGTCTTGGGTGTGCAATATATTCATCTTCGTGTAGACTGTCGACAACAGGGGCCGTATTACAGACGGCTCACACTCACAATCACACTCACACTCACAATCTTCCTATTGGCCAGCGGCAAAACGGTGGGAGTGGCCGTCCTTTACATCATCGACGTCTGCTGTTTACGTCATGAACACACTTGAAGTGGTGACGTCGACTACGGGCCAATTGTGTGCGGGGGATGTGAGCGACGCGAGCCGCTCACAACTCGTTTGTGAGCGCGCTCACAAAGGAAAAATGGCGGCGGTCTATGCGGCGGCCGGCGTTCTCGTGAGGCGGTAGCGGCGGCGCCCCGACGCGATCATCGGCAAAGGACGGTGTACGAAGACTGTTTGACGTGCCGGGCGAGATGTTTCGACGCATGTTGCTACTCGAGAAGGATAAAGGACAGTGACTGTGCGACGCGACGAACTGAGATAGGTGTGTGCGGCCGAGTGCGCTGTCTGTGTGGCGGCAGATAATGTGTGCACTGCGCTTCTTCCGAGCTCCTAGTGGCTTCCAAACCCCTACTGGCAACGAGGCGAACATCGGCCTCGCGCAGCCGACACTTCGAAAGCGTTTGTGGCATGCAGCAAGGCGGCGGCGAAGAAAGGCTTCCTTCGTCACGGCAGCATACCGGGCGTCGTCGGGTTTGTCGACGGCCCATCGGGCGTCTACGAGTAGCCTTGTGATGTCCCTGTTTTCAGATATGAGATGGCGACATGATTTGGGCCATGAACCTCCCTACGTGGTATCTTGGCATGATGCTTTCTTCTGGCGGCCTTCTCGGCTGCACACAGGCATGACACAGGCCGAGGAAGGCCTTCTGCGAGGCGTCGAATTCACGACAGTGAGCCGTGCTGCTCTTTGCAAGATAAGTTACGGTAGGCTCCGCATGCCTCACATGTATTGCCGTTCTTGGGCTTTTATAAAAGCTGAAACGTAAGACACGTCGTACATTTTTGAAATGCCTACGTAAGAAACGAATATGGGAATGCGTGTGTTTGATGCCTGTATTGAGTAGGAATGGGGCACCATTTATACCGATATGAAGTGCAAGGCTGTCCTTACAGCAGTGTTGCTGAAACTTTCAATCATTCATTGTCTGCACTCCCATGAATGTCATCGTCAGCAAGACCTGGCAATGAGCTACTTGATGCGACTCTTCCATTGTGTCAGCAAGGCTGTTAAAGTTTATGAGGTTGTTGAGGTCGACAACGACGAAGAATGTGCTTAACAGCGTGCCATTTTCGGTTATGCTGGTGAAAGGGGCACCTGTTGGAGACATGGCTGCCAGTGTCATGGCATCCCGGTCCGGACTCTCCATAACGGCTATAGAACAAGGCATACACCTCCACAAGGTTAATGGTGGATAACTGTGTAGGCGTGCTGAAGAGCCGCTTCCAGTGCTTGCATAAATACTACACGCTCCTCTACCAGCCAGAGCGTGTAACATGTGCCGTGTTGCATAACTTCTTTGGATGTCTTCCTGCCTGCAGACGAGGAGGGTGCTGCTGGCTTGGACAAGAAAGGGTCACATCTGTGTACCGGCTACTTGGAAGTGGGATCACTATTGCCATGCACACCTCTAGGGAAAAGCCATACAGAATCATGTTAGCCTGTTCCACAGAACCTGCCACCAGAGCTGGCTGGCACAGCTGCGGCGTCAATGCCAGCGCAACAATCGGCTATGATATACCACACGTAGCTGACCAACTCATCGCAGGCAGCCAAGTGCAGCGCCTTCTCGTTTCATGCCTGTGCCAGAAACCTTTGTGATAATGATGAATCTTCTCGAACCTCATCTGTCAAGTCAAATTTGTCTTCGTACCCCCCCCCCCCATTCACTGTTGCTTGCAACCGCGCATGTTGGTGTTTGTGTGTGTGTGCCTGTGTTTGAGTACATAATTAAAGTGTTTCACAACGAGGCAGCAATTGTGATGCCTATCGGAATGGGAAAGTCTCACAGAAGTTTTTTAGAAGCACGTGTATCAACTGTGCCCCTTTATTTTCCTGCAGCGTTTCACACGCTTGAATATGCAGCAGCGAAACCAACTGCCTGCAATAGCACAGGCAGTTATTTGCACGTGCTGCACGATTGTGCTACACAGAGAAGACATACACGAATAATTTTTTAGAGCCTGTAAGCTGGCACTGTACTCATCGCAGGTCTGACACACTTCAGAAACAAGAAATGAAAGTATTGTGCATAAAACTGCGACTCAGAGGCATGACACAAAATAATAGTTGCTTAATGATTACAGGCTTGCATAGTAGTTGTCATAGGTTTGGCACATTTCAGAAGCAGGAAACAAAGTATGGCTCTTAACAGTGCAGAAACATGACACAAGTAGTGCTATGTACAATGTTTGCATAAGGTAGTCTCCATTAGTGAACCTTCCAGGACTACAGGCCTGCATATACTGTTAGGACGCATAGAAAGCATTTGCTTAATGCTAAAATGCTAAACAGAGTAAAGCTGACAAATTGAATGCATAATATTGCGAGTTTTAGTGCTCACAGTGATTGTAGCGTACGCAGAAAAACATCACATATGCATCAAGCAAATGGTGTGTGGGTAGAAGGTATCGCTCAAAAACAAAGCAACTCAGTCATGAGAACAAAGAAAAAAAATATACAGAGCACACTACAACGAAAGCTACATCGAAAGCCCTGTCACGGTGGCACTGCAGTGAATGAAGGCTTCGGGTTCAGTCACGGCAGGGGTGGAAGCATTCCCATGATCATGTTCTTTCCTAAACTATCCAGCTACATACAAACAGATGATCATGCAAGGACAGAGCTTCATTTTGGCCTACACTACATGCTTCACAGTCGTCTTGCATTTCCTAAAGAGAAACAAATAGAACCACGGAGCCTGCACGTTGCACTTTAAGCACTTTTCTCATCGATACTAGTAGGCGCCGACCGAAAACACCTTCGCAAGTTGTCTTTGTCCATTTCCGTGTCAAGCGCTCCATGAAATTTTATCGCTGCAGGCCCTGGACTTCGACTGCATTCTATTAGATTTTCAGCATGCTCACGGCACTTGCACGGTACTTCGATTACCGACGACACTAAAAAAAGCAGCACCTTCTCGGGGAATCAGCTGTTTGCTTGCAGGCCGCCATGTGCACGCCATGACGCCGCCGGCGCACCCTCGCGGCAACAAAAGTTACCTAATAGCAAGTATAACTACACAACTAAGAACGCTTCAACTTGAGCTCAATGTTAATCAATACTAAAAATAGTATCTTGCCAAAATAAACCTTTGTTTGTTTTATTTATTGCGTATTAGTTGCGTCGTGTTAGAAGAAGTTAGGAGACGGTCCCTGCTCAGTTTTGTGCCACACTGTGGCATCAACGTTTGCCGAGAATTGGGACTACCGGGGCGGAGCTACGCTAAAAGTCGCTGGTAATTGGAGGATTTCGCATTCACGTCACGATTGACGTCTCAAGGCTGCGTCACAGCTTCGTAATTTTGACGTCACGCTCACAAACTTGTGAGCGGAGTCCGTAATTCGGCCCCTGGCTTCCCCTGCAGTGTTCTAACTGCAAACGGTATATTTTTGTTTTCGGTTTGTGCTTCTCCAAACGCTCTCAATCGAAATATCTAAGAAAACGGAGCTTATCAGTCTAGTTTCTCACTTGAACCTGAGCTTCGCTTTCAAGCTCGCATGAGAATTCGGATGAAAATGTATTAAGAAGTTATAATTTTATCTTTTGCTCTGGACATACTAGGCTTCTTACTCTCCCCCCCCTCTCCCCCCCCCTGAAGAAAACAAGAGGAAATGTGATCTTTGTTTTACATGTAGTTTACATTTTAGACAGTTGGGGTACCTGCATGAAAGGGAAAAGAAGTATAAACGCTGCAGCATCGCATTCATTACGCAACATAGCAACTATTCCTCTGAAGCTGTAAGCGACTGAAGAGCGATGGCGTTTATTTTGTTGACATTGCCTAAGACAATGATAAAAACATAAGCTACTGCAAGCTGCATTAAATACTCGTATTGCTTGAAATTCTTTTCCACAGGTCCCTGTGCTCACTTTCCTGATAATTATGAATGTGTCTGACAAACACAGGCCCTTATAAAGGTATAATACATGTCGGTCTTCCCTGCTTTGAGTATAAAAGCCCTTATTACTCTCGAACTTCAGGAGTTTACTATGGAACACATATGATCAAAAAAGAGTGTCATGTATATGAAACCAGTATATTCCCAAAGGCATTTTCATTATGGAAGGAAGCAGCTTTCATCGCAGTAAATAAATAGCATGTATTAAGTCAACTGTTGTTCCACAAATATTGCGAAACAAGAACCAAGGAAGACAATGAGTTATAAAAAAGGGTATAAGCAACAACACATGAAACAAAACGTTAAGCTATCCTGAAGAGTTAATTAAATGTATACAAGAAACGCTTAAGCCTTGGAACAACCGGACACAGGCAGACAGTACCAGCGCTATCATGTCTTATAAAGACAAAGCCTCATATCTACACTTGATTCAGTAATAAGGGCATGAGTAATTGTACTTTTGCAGAACAATGGGAAGATAAGATCACATTTTTATTATCAAGACAGCCGGCTCGACAGAGCCAAATGATTGTTAGACTTAAAGTTGCAGTACAGCAAGACAATTCTAAAACATTATATTAGCGGTAAAGTCATGTAAAAATGACTTTAAAAATAGGTGCGCCTCTGCACATGATGATAGCATGGTTATGTCAATTTCAAGTTGTGAGTAGCGGATATTGGAGAAAGAAATGAACTTGGCACAATAAATCAAATCATTTTTCCCGCGAAGATGATCTGAAGGTATTTTGAATTTTTCAAGGCACAAAAACGCCTTTGCTTGCTGAGAGCTTAGTCAGTGCAACCGTAGAATATTTCTTGCTTGCTTTTAATGAGCATACTACAGTTCTTCGGCCTATTGACATTGTGTGCTATTGATACCTAGGAGGTGGGAAATTCAAATCTACATTCTTTCTCCGTCTTTTGTAAGCGCGCACAGTAAGTCTAAACTAATTGATAACAGGTTCGAACTGAATAAGCAAGTTGATAATATTTTGATTAGGCATTTGTCGGGGCCATGCACATCTTTTATTTGGACACTTCACAGACGCCGTAAATGATGCGCACAGATAACAGTTCACCGTTGAGAGGTTTTCTACTTCCTATCCTGAAAGAAAGAGGGGCGTGTATGAGTTTCATTTTGTTTTCTTCTTTGAAGAGCAGATATAACGCTCGTCTGAATACGAAGCACTTCTCGAGTTCTAAGTCGAAGAGAGTCTTAGCCAGTCAGTATTTATGCAGAAGCTGAATCACTGAGTGTCGAGTGCGAGTGTGCTTGTTAATATTTATAGCATCATTTTGTCATGATTTCTGACAAACTTACTGCGCAAGAAAGAAGCACATGCAGCAGAAAAGAAACACACAACTTGATCCCAATTTGATAAGAAGGTCGACAACAAGGCCACGGTATAAGGCGTGGGTAGCTCCGAGCTCGTTTCTAATTAATTGCAATTATAGGTGCTCTCAATGAAGCAATGCCATTACCGACTTGGCCTTAGCGACAAAAATACAGAAAACACTTCTTGCTTTAGCAATAGATACACGTGTTACAAAGCTTGCCTCTAACACGCGGGAACCTTTGATCGAGGCAAAAAATAACGAAATCCTGACCTCTTCTGAAGCCTTAATGAAGTGTGATTGGTGGCCCCTATTAATGTTTTCTGCTCGGAATTCAGATGCCATGCCGGCGCTACGGGTGGACTAATCGATGGTTTCTAAGGCTCCTGGTCGACCTTCCAACCTCGCCGTCGACTCGATCTCGGTTGTTACACTCTGATCTCGTGCTTTCCGTTTGTTCCACTTTTTATTTAGCAATAAAGCGCTGGTTACAAAGCCTTGTTAACAGCAAGACTGTTAAGGAATAAGTATGCATAATTGCATGTATTATAACCGCTAAAATGACGTCTTATGTACTCGTATCTCTACTTACCTCTGAACCTTTTTCCACAACAGTAACCGAGATATTATTCCCGACAATTTCTTCAACGCAGGGGCACATGCAGGCATTATCTTCTTCGATGGTAATATATATAAAAAAATCCAATGATAACGCAAGACTTCCGGAAAACAGAAAACTCCGAACTTGAAAAGTAGAAGCACATGTGCAAGACATCTTTCGCATGAATAGGCAGAAAAAATAACCTGTTATAATAATAATAATCATTTTTTGTCTCAGTTGTAGTTGGCAAACAACACTCTAGCCTGCTATATATATCAACTAAAAAATTGCGACAATTCTCGCACTAATTTTTTCTTCTTCACTTCACAATTCAGTGACCCCCCCCCCCCCCCCCCCCGTTATGAAGACAAACTGTGAAAAAAATGTCTGTGTTCTGATACAAAGTGAATCGTGTCATCATCTATATTTTTCGAACCACAAAATTTTGGATATTTTTTTTTTCAGGGAAATACCGCGTTTCCGAGACAGGAACAACACAAGAATTGAGAGCCCATGGGCTTTCAACTATTTCAAATTATGATCAATTTGGAGGAGTTGAAAGTTAGCACCACGTGCTGTCCACTCTTGTATTGTCCTTGTCTCCAAAGCGCTGTATTTACTTAAAAATTAACCAACGAGCCCGGACATCTACCCTAATTTCGGCTTTTGCCTGGCATTCCGAAATTCGTTGAAAAAGCTCATTGCGAAAGAAACGGCTGTATTAATTAAATCAGCTTGCACGTTTTCAGTTGGCTTTGAAATACCGTTGCATTGATGGGAAAACTTTAAGAGACCTTTTGTTCAGTAAAACCACAACCAACAAGTTAATAAAGAACATGAAGATATTACTCCTACGGCTGTCTGTTCTTTTATGATCACGGGATTGTCACCGCCACGTGACAATATGAAATAAGACGTAACGTCAAGTAATCTAGGTAAACAGAACTCTATGCTGCGTCAAATTGCCAGGTGGAAAGCCTAGGGCACTCTATCAAAATAGCTTTGCCATGCTTTCTCAGCGCACCGCATTACACCTGAGTAAGACAAGAGAGAACGATGCGTTCTTTGAAGTTTCTGCCAAGTGTCATCGCTGTTATGAGAGCGGAGCAGACCGCCTGATGATCATCATATTTTTGCGTTCACCAAGCCCATTCGATCAAGAGGGAGCATGCAGTTTCTTAAAGGCAAATGCACACTGTGTTCGCTAAATACCTGCCGCTGGGAATGGCATTTATGACTAAAAGAGCTCCAAACACTTCTTACCTGATTGGACGTCCGCCACAATTCAGCAAGGATAGATGCAGAGGAGTGACAGAGGACCCCTCCCTTTAAAATGCAATCTCACCCTATTGGTTCGCAACGATTCTGGTTTTGTGCTTTGAGCCTTTACTATGCATATGCATTCGTAAGAACGGCGTGAGCTGCCTCTGCTAAAAACCGTTATGAAGTGCGCTTGCTGGTATTTATTAAGAGTATTCAGAGCATTGATTATTTACTAAAATGCATTTGACTAAGTAGAAACCTCGGCGGTAATGCAGGCATTGCGAAATCAGGTGGTAGACGAGCCATACGTGAAAGTGCTGGAAGATAGTGCTGCACAGCAACCATAGTTCTGCATAAATAAAGTAATAAAATTCCCATAAAGAAAGGTGTTAGGCAAGGAGACACGATCTCCCCAGTACTATTCACAGCTTGCTTAGAGGAAGTATTCAGACTTGGAATGGGAGCAGTTAGGGATAAAAGTAGATTGAGAACACCTCAGTAATCTGCAACTTGCTGATGATATTGCCTTGCTAAGTAACTTGGAGGATGATCTGCAGATAATGATTGATGACCTAGACACGAAAAGTAGGAAGGTAGGCTTGAAAATTAATACGCAGAAGATTAAGCCAATGTTCAACAGCCTCAAGAAGTAAGAGCACTTTACGTTAGGTAGCGAAGCACTGGAAGTAGTAGGCGAATGCGTCTACTGAGGACAAGTAGTAGCCGCAGATCCAGACCATGAAATGGAAATAACAAGAAGAATAAGATTGAGATGGAGCCATTTGGCAAGCACTCGCATATTATAACTAGCAGCTTACCGGTATCGCTCAAGAGGAAAGTATAGAACAGTTGTATCTTACCTGAACTCACCTATGGGGCTGAAACGTCGAGACTAACCAAGAAGGTTCTACTTAAGTTGAGGACAACGCAGAGGGTTATGGAACGAAAAATGGTAGAGCTAACATTAAGACATAAGAAGCGTGCAGATTGGCTCAGAGAAATAACTCAAGTTACTGGCATTCTAGTGGAAATCAAGAAGAAATGGGCATGGGCAGCATGGGCAGGACATGAAGTGCGAAGAGAGGATAACCGATGGTCGCTTAGGGTAACAAATTGGATTCCAAGCGAAGGAAAGCGTAGCAGGGGGCGGCAGAAAGTTAGGTGGGTGGATGAGGTTAAGTTCGCAGGGGTAAAGTGGATGCAGCTAGCACAGAAGCGGATTAATTGGAGAAATATGGGAAAGGCCTTCGCCCTGCAGCGGGTATAGTCAGGCTGATGATGATGATAATGATGATGATGATGATGATGACGCTAGTCGACCTGTGTCGCATTTTCCAAATGGTATATGTGTATGATATATTTTTCTAAGTTAAATAGATAACGGCGCAGGTGAAACTTCACAAAGACGACGTTCACTGAACAGCGCGAGTATGTTCCATTTGTAGCTTGATAAAGATAACGATGGTTGCTGCACAGCACGACATTGCGTCGAAACTTTAAACGAGGCGTGATCAAATGCGACAATATTATGGTGCTAGTGTCACTACAAGATCACTACGTCAACACTGAACATTCGCGATGATCAAAGAGGACACGTTGCACTGCCATTCAATTCAAAACTGTGGCAACACAATGCTCTCGCTAAGTCATCACGGCTTTGAATTAGGTTTCAACGATTATTGAAATCAAATTTTTGTTCGATAAAGAGGATAGTAACGGCCGCACAATATTCAAAGTGCCAGAAAGATAAAACAATATTAGTTTATGGGGCCAAAATTAAAATAAAGGAATCTCAGTCAACGTCCACTGGGCAATTCTCTTGTCTCTCAAGAGCTTCACAACCTCGAAAGCATTCCAAACACGCTTGTCGTGGTGAAAATAAGTTAACATTGAGAAAATGCTGCGAGTATACGATCTACTATACATTTCAAACGGCTAGCAGTTCTGTCATGTTTCCGAGACATTGTACCGGAATACTAATTACGTGCATCTCAGCTCTGAATGAGTACTCTAAGCATAACACATGCGATTTTGATGAGTTTTGGTACGTCGAGGGTTTTGGGGGGCTAGTGCACGTGAGATTGTGTGCTTGTATATGCGTGTTTGGGTATTATAGGGAAACAAGTTTTTTCTGTCTCTGCCTGTTAAAACGGTAGGTTATGTTGGTCTAAACGAGCTTTCCTTACTTGCCGTGACACTGGTCATCACATAGCATGACAACCTTTGAGCGACGTGTCATACTCCTGGCTTGAAATTTGGCTCATTCACGGAGTTTATTTGCTTTGCTTGCATGTCATCATTCATGAAGTCACGTATGATAATAAAAGTCAAACGACTGAGACGAAATCTTTCACGGTCGCAAAATACCCAGCACGAAAAACAAGCCCATTATAAGCTGCCAACAGTAGAAATAGCTGCGCCAAAGTGCGCCTGTGGATGTCGGTTGAAAAGAAAATTTAATTTTTGGACAGAATTTTGGAAATTGATAATGCAGTGCAATTATTTTAGAAAAAGAGTTCCTCACTTCAAAAAGTCTATGACGCAATAAGATGGACACAAAGTTTTACCGGTCTATTTCGAGCTTATCAATAATGGGCACGCCGCGAACAATAAGGACCACGCAAGATTTTTCGGGGCATATGAAAATATTATTTAGCAACAATTTGCGCATATAGTCTTTAATTACTACCGCCGGAAGCCGCCGCTCGCCGACCTTATAGATTGTGCTGAATGGTTGAATAAGTTATCCCTTACATCTGCGCGCAGGACTCAATAGATTGCATAATGCGAACCATCGCTACAATCGAGAACTCCTTTCTTATATTTCTGATTATACGTGTTATTTCTCTCTGTTTTCAGAGTTCCAGTTGCCCTGGTCCGGGGCAGCGGCAGCGGACAATGGTTTCGCGGAGTAGGGACTGCGACCCAGGGCCACAATCATCACCTCATCGCAATCCCACATCATTTCAGTGCTTAAATAAATGTTTTCTCTTTCTCCTTCTTCTTTGTTTTTCTTACCGTAGCCTTCTCACCTAGCTTCTTTGTTATTTTTCTTTTCTGTAGTGTCCAGTTCTTATTTGCTTCCATTCTTTGGGCTTTGTTTTTATTGCTGTATTTCTTTCAATATTGCGTTTTCATGGTTCCTTTTTTATTGGCACGTTTTGTTTTTTTCTATCTTTGTTATCTTCCTTGCTTGCTTTCCTCTTCTCAATTGTTTCTTCTCTTTTCTTTGACCCTCTCATTCTATTTTTTTTTTCACTCCCGTGTTCATATTTCCGCCTTTTGTCAAATATTTGTAATTCTTTCTTTACTCCAACTCTTCTTTTTCGTTCATTCATATACCTCTCCCTTAATTCATTGTTAGCACTCCTTTCTTGCATATATTCATTCATTTCTTCATCCAAATTTTAGTTCCCGCTTATTCTTTATTATCTATTGTCTCCCTCTTGTTTTAGGCTACGAATGCGTAATTTGCTCCCGTGAACTAGTTTTGCGAGCAAGGTTTGCCCCGAGAGATCCAGCATGTATGGGAATTAAACTATTCATAGGGATTGTTTTTCTTTCTGCGGCTCGAAATGAGATCCAGCGCTGTCGATCTAGAAATTCAGCTTGTCGCTCTGGGACAAATGCCTTTATTTCTTTGCTGTTATCATAAATAAAAAACTCTGTGCGTATAATATGTGTATACGCGGAAATGTTGTGAACAAGCGGAGTTTGAAGGGGAAACAACAGAATCGTGTTTAAGGGATTCGTACAAGTGTTAAGAGGTGAGGTAAGCTCATGAGAAGAAGGTGCCACGGCACGTTATTCACAGGCGGAGTTGTTTAAGAATCATCGATACAGGGCCCGACATACTGCACAGCATACGCTACCTTAAACGGAGCGAGGTTGGTTCGCTATGCGCTGTCTTCACAACCAAGCTAGGCACCATAGCTAAGTTATCATCTGCCAACTGCCACTCGTACGCAACCCTATAAAACCTCCATGCGACCCCATATTTCTCTCAAAACTCTGTGACAAATGTTCTTCATGCAGCGTTAAAGTGGTGTTATATTATTCAGGTTTCCAGTAAGTATTCAGCTACAGTCGACAAACGCGCTAGACCAGCGATGTAAGTACGTCAAGTCGTGTACCTCGCAACAAATACGTTTAACGCTCTGCAAAACTAGCCGGCCTCTGAATACTAAACCACCAAGTAAAACCATCCCAAACAATTCCAAACAGTGCTTTTGAGCGTCCTAATCGGTTAAGGCACAGTTAAAAGATGAACAATTTTTGAAACATACCAGAAGCGTATAATGCAGCGACTTTTAATTGACGCGCTACTTTAGGTGAAAAGCGACCTTGATAAAAATAAACTCCAAAATGAAGTATTGAAATTTCTCATCTTTATCTCATTCTTCCCAAACTAAATTTCATTACTGCGTATGACTTTTCTTTTGCCGGCCTACATGGCAGCGCTGCTGATCTCGTGGGCAGTGTACTAATATATATATATATATATATATATATATACATATATAAAGAGAGAAAGAGAAAGAGAGAGAGGAAGGATATAGGGTGATGGTGACGTACGTCGTAGTGTATGTCGCGGTGTACTTCCCATTATAAGAACAAATTTGATGTAAGCGTGCTGGTAACCATCCTTTGAAGCGCCATAGTACAAAGGTTCCTCCGTACTACCTCTTTTATGACACGTTCATGACACCGGGAACCTAGGAGCTCTAAATGCGTTTATAGATTTAAGGTTAACCTCATCACACTTTCATGCGTCGTTTTAAAACGTAGTGTGTCGAAAGCTTCTTATCTCAAGCTTTTCGGAACGTTTAGCATAAACAATATCGCGCTACGCCACGGCATTAAAGGCATTCATTTTCAACGGGCCGGGCGTGTACGGGAATGTCTTCAATGGGATGGGCCTCAGAGCCAAACTATCTTATCTCGGCAATTTAATATCACATTTCGAGCCACTTGATTAATACGCTCATTCGTCCACGTCACCCGTGCACGGTCGTCAGCATGTACCGTCTTAGGAAACATCTCGTTCGTGCAGAAAAATTTTTATAGCCCCAGTTTCTTCACAAGTGCACAGTATAGCAGTTGGAGCATCAGAACGCTCTCACTTTTAGTTCTGGAGCTGTATAAGAATCTTTGACCGAGTTTTGAGACCTAAACATATACGTATACCTTCACGTCTTAAATAGAAGCAGAGGAGTGTTTGTGAATGGATGCCAGTTATGCCCCTCCGATGTTCGGAAGTTGCTCACAAAATTGTGTTACTGTGGTATACATGTAAGTGTTCGCACGCTTTGATTTATACATAGTGTACCTTACTTAAACGTGTGGAATATTCTCTAACGCAATGGTATAGAAATCCTGGCTTTAAGGGATAAACTTTGTTCTAATAAATAAACGGACTTGGATGTTTACATGCTTCCATATCGAAATGTTAGGTAACCTGGCAATGTGAGCTTAGTGCTTGTTATAACAGAGGGCACAAAATGTCGACGTTTGTCTTATGAACTGAACCTGAAAGGCGGAATATTCAAGTAAGTAAATTACATTGTCACAGCCAAAGTTACCGGTAATAATTTAAAAAAACCAGATGACGGCCTTTTAATAGCTTCCTTCGCAAATGGATAGTATGATCCCTTCTTAAAATACCCATTATGTTAGGAAGAGAAATTAGTTTGCTTCTTCGAGATGGATTGTTTCGTTACACAAAAGAACGACCCGATGTCACGCGCCTAAGCTTGCTCCATACCATCATCTTTGCTGGCTATTTTTTTGTCTGAAGAAAGCATCGAACTTGCGCACAATACTTCGGAAATGCCTAAGTCGTTTAGCATAATCCTGTAAAGTGAAGGGCCTAATTTTCTGCTTTTACCATGTTTCATAAGGCTGTTGTTACAATAAAGATAGCTTTGGCAATCAGTATAGTTCATCTAAAGGTATGAAGATAGTCTGTGATTGTGTTGTGTTATCTTAAAAACACAATTAATATTTAAAGCACGGTGCGAGGATGAAACTGGGATAGCCGAGGGAAAATTAGCAACAAAATCTGCGATGAACGCAAAGTAGTTCATTCATAGGCGATTTTTTTTTTACTTCTGTATTATATGGCACTATAGTTAGGAACGACCTGCGTGCGACGAACGCAAGTCCTTCCTCAATATAGTGCCATATTATAAGGAAGTGAAAAAAAAATTCGCCTATATATTAACGATTTTAGAGGTATAAAATTTTTAATGGATACGCTTCAAAGTGCCTAAATGCTCAAATGCTAAAGCATTGTGAGTTCCACGATTAGTTAACTATGCGATGTCAGTGGACGTTAAAGCTCCCCAGGTTGCCGAAATTACTCCGGCGCCCTCTACTGTGGCACCCCTTCCTCTCTTTCGCTTTCACCCCCACCTTCCTTTCGTCCCTTCACGGTGCGGTCACGTGTCCACAGAACAAGTGTGACAGATACTACGCTTTTCCTTTCCTGTGAAGTAGTTGTTATATAATTATTATTCGCTTTGGTATTACAATAATGGAGAATTATTATTTTCTTATTGCTATATTCTGACTTTATATATTTCTCTAGCTTAGTATTTTAATGTTTGTTTCAATTGCTCCCCAACCTTATAGCTCGACACCATCAATTATTTCAGCATATTTTGTGATCACGAGGTGGAACCACATCCGGTGGTCACATTTCGCGGACAAATCCAGCCTAAGATTTTTCACCTCCTCAACTACATAATGCTTTCACCCTAATACATTCCGCTTCGAGGCACCCCATAAAGATACTGGAATATTTACGCCCTATATATTTCTGTACTCATTGAAGTTGCGCTAACCTCAACACCGCGGGTATCACTAAATTCGAAATTCTGCGTTCAGGAGTGTCTCAAAGAAATTTCTATTGTAGAGCTTTTGACGAGTGCTCTATGAAGGTATTGTTCATCGTACGCGTTCATCATGGACCGAGAGCCATCAGTGGGCTACATATTAGTACACAGTGAAGCTACGTTTGTGGCCATTCCCTGTGACGACGCCGCAGTGTTAAAAGAGTGCTATGGGGGTAGCAGATTTATCAAGTAACTTTTTTACGTCTATACTGTACGTTTTACTGGTAAAGTCTCTTGTATGAAGAATTGTCCTACAAAAGTGGTATTTTGCAGACACAACAGATTCACAATGTCGGTAAATCAAGCGCGTTTTCCAGTGACTCTGTAGAAATGGCAGTACTTTTGGTTTCGTAAAGAATGCGGGCTGAAACTAAGTCTTTTAGCAATCTCCATCGCACGGTATCCTAGAGCAGTATTGCATATTTGCAATTGATGGAACAATGCTCAAAGGTTCTGGGGCATGACGAACGCGGCAATTTACCTCAGACACAAAACATTTCCTAGCAGCTGTTTAACGGGCAGATAATTAGTATTTATCGTATAAAAAGCCTTCGTACGTGGCGAGAGCGGCATTTTTTGTACTCTTTGCAGTACATCATGTCCCAGTACACTATTATCACGCAAATGTACTCCCTATAGGAAGGCTTATTCGACACTGAACACGGAACTGTAGAGAGAAAGGAACAAGTATGAATCGAACAGCTAAATTGACCTTATGCATCGCACCCTATATACACTGACAATCAGAAGCGATACAAGAGACTATGAGATTCGGTAAAATAAAAATAAATCTGCTTCGAAAAATGTACGCACATTTCAGTAATATTACAGGCAAGCAAGAAACATAAAACTACCTGACGGACATACACGTAGACTACACCTAGGCCATCCGTGGTTAGAGGCTGGTCGAGGTTATCACAGCTCATCAATTCATACGACCAATCTACACAAACGTAGCGAACATTCTGTTCAAAAAGTGGATATGTAGTCTTGCACGGTGAATTGTTTGGAGAACATAACTTTAGCGTCTTGAAAGAGATTGCAAACAGTCACAGAATACGCGATGCTTGTGAGGAAATACTTCTCAACGTGTTATTGCGCATTTCTAGTTATGAGTCGCAGACTGTGGTTACGGCTGAGGATCCGGCAATGCCTATAGCAATGGCTGTTTCCTTTCCAACATGCCTGTTCTGTGTACGGATTATGATCTGTTATGAAGGCACCATGTTCTGTGGTGACCCCAGCTGCCATCTTACCAGCAGATGAATCAGCTGCATCGACAAACACTAAAACATATCATAAAGAAAAAGTTTTTACTAAATATTTGGCTCTCTCTGCACTACTTTCAGTGAGTAAATCGTGGTCCATGTTCCGAGATAACGATCACCAAAAGCTCTCGTATATGTTAGGTAAGGTAACTAGTCGGTATGCCTTGTAGCTCACGCCCATTGTGGACAAAATTTGTCGGCCAGCTGGTGCGATCGATAACCGTCCGTATTGCGATTTGGTGACCGATGAAATAATCGCAGTTAGGATGTTAAGAAGACCGAGTTCTGAGACTCTGTCAGTTGCTTTGTGAATGGATAGCCAAACTTCTTGTTTTACGCATTTGGGGCTATGGCCTCTCCTTTCTCTTTTTCAGCTGGCTACAGATGTCGGTAAGGGCATATGTATTCTATGCGACAGATTATCGAGGCTTGTACTAATCAGAGTGTATTTTTTCCCCCAGGCTGAAGTGGTGATTACTAATACTACGAGGGAGTGGCATAATTTGCTGCCAAGCTCCTTGAAACGTTCGGTTTGCGTCACCATTGAAGCAGTGTTCCGGTAAGATTAGGCCCAGCATTTTAATTTTGTCTACTCAAAGATCTAGGGCTAACCGAGGTCGTATCCGATAAGGAGAAAAGCCTGCACGTAGGACTTACGAGTTGATGAACTGTCTTTTCACTGATGCGCGCTATCCATATAGGCACTCAAAGGGGCTCCAAGGTACCTGAGTGACTTAGATGTGCATACCGCGCCATAGTATTGTCGCGTGGTGGTGACAAGGCCAATGAGAAGAAAAGAAAAGTCTGGGAGCGCACTAAAGAAACTCTTTAATGACCTGACTTGCGCCCGCAAAAGAACTAAGCGATTAGGTCGGCGGCGGTGATCACAACAACCGTGCTAGCTGGTCGTCGAACAGAGAATGCCCATTTCACGCGTCAGCGCTCGATTTAAAGGCAAATAATAAAGCTGGCGATATAACCGCAAACAGGGACAAGGATAGCCTGGAACATTGTAGAAACACATTCGTGTGTCTGCAACCTTTCGAGATACATCGTGAGGCATCTTCAGCAACAAAGTAAATGACAAAGCCGCGTCTCGCTACAGGGAGCATGTACAAGCAAAGAGCACATAATCGATCCTTGCGCTACGATAATGGCGATAAGGTCGCAGGTTGGCGATATTCGAAAAAGAACAAATAAACTTTTCAGTGGTTCGCAGCAATATTAGGCAGATGTTGATTATACCCACTTACAAGCCCAGAGACCGCAGCTGTCACAACGATTAATTTAAGCAGCTGCCATTGAACCAATGTCCTCTTTTAGACGAACGTGATCAGTGCTTGACTTCTCAGCGCAGAAAAACGCGAGATCATCTGTGCAAGCTATTATCTCACGTTCACGACCCAATATAAAAAAAAAAACACTGACCGCTCTATTGTTTATTATTTACGCGAAGTAGATTAGGGTAACAAGAGCGGGGGCAGTTGGCACCGTTGTTTCACAGAGGATTGGATGGAGAGTGATATGAGATAACCAGTTCAAATCAGGCGCGAGAAACGTTCTTTGTAACAAATGAACATCTCAGTATAAACGACTGTATCAAGATTTGCCGTATCCAACAGAGAAGAAACGAAGAACTAGGACACGCGATGAAATGCCTTCGCCTAATTTCTTCTTTATAGATATGATATTTAGGGCTGTATAAAATGCAATAGTGCGGATCAGTTTTAGAACGATATTCAATTTAGTCAGCCAGGTTATGCGCTTTGGTGTTTTCGCCGTATCGCTTTATTAAGCTTGTAGATATCTTTTTTTTTCGAAGGCTTGTCATGGTGGCATAGAATGAGGCAGTCTTATCATAAAGGAAGTCATGCAGTCTGTAATTGAAAGGAGGAAGGTTGGAGTGAAAGTGGAAAGATAGGAAGAGGAGCCCTTGTGGAGGGCTACGGAGTAATTTCGACCACCTGATGATAGCACTTTAGTGGAGGGCACGGGAATAACTTTGAACAGCTCGGGATCTTTCAGTTGAACTTATATTGCACAGCACGTGGACGTCGTTGTGTTTCGCCTCAATCGAAACGTGGCATCAGCAGTCGGGATCAAACCCGGGGAAATCCATCAATCAATCAAGTAGATCAAATTTGCTCTAACGCAAACTATTTCAGCAATAAGCGACCACCACACAGTGTTTGCAAAGATCAAAAGATGTGCTATCGATAGGCATGCTGAAATTCTCGAAGAAAAAATTGATGAAAGCGACGAGTGCAGATGTTTGTCAAGAAAAAGAGATGCAATCTAATGTTTATCGATGAAGAATGTTACGGTTCGAAGCAGATGTCATACGAGTGGTTTTAAAATGAAGCAAAACTAAGGAAAATATGACAAAACATACACAGTGTCATATTTAGAAAACAATTTTCAACCTTTAAGACATAACCGCCAACGCGGCGGTGACAATTATTCAGACGTAATGCTCAGACGTGTGGCTCCTAACGCGCCTAACTGATCATTCCGGCAATTGTGATCAATGCCGCACGTCCATAACGAAACAAATGGTAAGGACAAATTGTCCACATACTCAAAGCCTAGACCTATGATTCCGCATCTAGGCCTAGTGATTAAACCTTCAGTGCCTTAAACCTTTCGGTCTGGCGTAGTCTTTTATTTTCCTGGCTACTAAACGTTTTTTACTACTACTACATAATATCCATGCTAGCTTCTCAGTCTTTCGGAAAGGGGCCACCACTGTGAGTTTTTGCCTTATTATTATTCTCCTTAACTAAGCGGAAGACCATGCGGGCTAGTTTCTATCATTAGGCTTCCTTTGAAAAAGCAATTCTACTGCTTGCGTGGGCCATAGAAGAATGTTGCACAATTGAATAGGCAATTTGTGCCCTACTTTGCAGCTCAGCCATTGTACTTCCATTTTCGAGCACCCATAAATAGCAAAGTACAAAAAAGGCGGCTGCCCTCTTTCGCCAGCAAAATACTTGAACGATGATGACTGCAAAGGAAAGAGATAAAAAAAAGAAACACTTAGCACAAAAGGAAAGCGGAGAAAAATGAAACAAAAAACTCTTATGACGAAGAAGATTCCCGGTGACGAGATAATAAGTGGGTATTTTATGTGCGCTAGACGTTTGCCGGAGCCAAGGGTGGAATATATGGCCATCCAGGTAACGACCGCGGTAATTTGGGCCTGTGCGGAGAGGGAGCGGTTATGCAATGACTCCCTCCGCAAGTGAAGTGCACTGCGCATGCTTCCGTAACGAGCAAGAGGGATAAGGCTTTTTGAGGGACGAGTAGCCTAGCAAGTGAACTCTTTATGACCTTTCTCCCGAAACGCTGGTCCCCTAGGGCACAAACATTAATGTCAAAAACATTACGCTTTCTAAAAAAAAATTAGTAAAATAGTAGTCTGCTACGAATGGTCCGCTGGAGGCGCATTGTTCCTCCAGAGCCAGTCAGCAAGTGCAAGCGTTCCTGCAAAGAGAGCAGCAGCTGCGAACGGCACAGTTATTCGATGCGCCAGTAAATATCAAACTCTCTCTTGTCGGATAGGAATCGGGCTCTCTTTTCACTACACAAACTTTACAACCGATTGCGACATCGGAGGAATTATATTCTATGATAAGCATATATAAGAGTTTAGTGAAGTCCAGTAGTGATTTACCGAGCGCAGTGATGTAATTTGTGAAATCTGGCGTTGTTGTATAGAAATTAGATTACGGAATAACATTAAATGTTGCAAATAAAGTACCTCAGAAAATGGCCATCACGTGCGTCTATTATGGGAAGGAAAGGACACTGAGTAGTTGTGAGAGTAGAAGGCCTGAAAAGCGCCGTTATAAGTTTAGATATTTTTAAAATTTTCGGTTCTAGCAGTGCCGGTTGACCCAGGGTGCTTTCGTTCGTCGTTATTCTTGCACCATTCGTTCTTTATCCCACGGAAAGTCATTCACGGAGTACCACCATTTCTTCGCCAGTGCCCCAGAGAAGAAAAGGGAGCGCTTCTCCAGCCCAACAATATTTCTCGGTGTCTTTCTTTCACTTTGTCCCTCTTGGCCTTTGTCATTAGTGCGGAACAAACCAAGAGAAAATAAAGAACCGCGTCTGGTAGGCTTGCGGTGCTGTCTGAAGCATAGAACTCGTTTTTCTTTTGTTTTCTTCGTCTTACACGTAGTGGTGCGTAAGTTGAGAGAGATATCCTTCTTTGATCGCCACATTTGGCTGGTGCTACGTTAGCTAGATCGAAATGTGTTTTTTTTTTTTTTTTTTTTGGGGGGGGGGGGTGATGGTGGTGAATCACCATATATCAGTACAGTGGTTTTCGACACATTCTCTGAACCTCCCATTTTGGCCCCTTTAGAACATACAGAACGAGGATATCACGGCATTGTTCGTGCTAAAATTTTTTTTTTCGGGTATATACACTTAGTTCGATGAGTCGGTACTGGCTAGCGACGAGGCACCAGTGCAATTCATAATTTTCTACTACTTTGCCCCACTTCGCCTCTAAACAATATTAAACCATATACTGGAGATATTAAAGGAAGCTAGTATATTTACCAAGAACACCATCGCAAATAATACTTGAAAGCCCGGTGAATATATCGCAGCATGCACATGGATTTTTTTTGGGGTTACCGCACTGATAGCTAAGTTCCTTTTGTTCACGAACAACCATATCTGTTTGATAGCGCGTTAGCAGTAAGCCCCACCTTCCTCCGTGTTTCACCTATGCTTCCTGTCCGCTCTTTCTCACAGTAATGTTTCAGGAAGGTTTTGATTGCTAAGTGATTTGGCCTGGCACTGATTGAACG
Organism: Amblyomma maculatum; assembly: GCA_023969395.1. Classification (NCBI taxonomy): domain Eukaryota; kingdom Metazoa; phylum Arthropoda; class Arachnida; order Ixodida; family Ixodidae; genus Amblyomma; species Amblyomma maculatum. Next base: position 349,568 of record JAJIZL010022461.1, on the reverse strand, counting down.
GTGAGTTGTGCGACGACAAAAATCACACACATCGTGACTTAATTTGCAGAAGTGGCCAATATGAGCAACAGCATAGAAATGGGAGTCTAACCCACCGTCACCCATCGTTTCTGTGTCAGACGTACGTGGTCGCCTCATAGCCACCAGACATGCTCATACTTCTTGGTAAAAAAAGGAGAGGGGAGTTACATATATGCTGGGTTGAATTTCACATAAGTTAATATAGAATCGCACATACTTATGGATATGTGCAACCCGAAACCACACCTGAAGTGAAAAGCAACGAGCTATCGCAATCAAAAAGCACAGCCCAGGAACAAATCCTAAGCGTACAAGGGAGGTAATGGATATATTGGAAATAGCTAGGCCAGGTGAGAAATGTGTCAGTAAGGCATATGCGGAATATCTAGAAAAGAGCTTGATTTTTCAGCGTAGCACGTGGCTGCTTGATTGCACCTTTTTTTGTTTTTTCCCTCCACTGCTGATTCCGAAGGGTATACATGGCCCTTTCCGCAATAAACCCTCTTTCTAAAGATATTGCCTGGCTCGTGGTGTTCCCTGTCTTTTGTTTCTGTGCTATGCTCTTTGAGTTGCGATGTCTAACCAACAAGCCCATTCCTATTCACTTATGAACGCCTATTGCACTTCACCCGGATTGGGCCTCACCATGTCATCCAGCCGACATTTTCTTTTTACTTAGTGCCAACAGTGTTAGAGCTATATTACAAAAGGCCCCAAGTGCATAAAACTGAACATGCCACAAAACTTGAAACTTATGGCAGAGCAGTGCAGAGCAGAGAAATTTCAAACAGTGGTTAGCAAGAATGATGCCCGTCTTCCCTCCATACGTATGTTTCTTGTAGAAGATGAACAGTCATCTTAACCTCTATGTGGCTTCAACGCCTCGCCGTTCGTCTTCTCGATTAATAAACTTTGTTGCACGCAGTTTTGCTAGCACTTAGTATGCCCCGTAGAAGTTTGGAATTCCTCTACATTTTGACCCAGTGTACCGAAAGCAGCTATTTGACACCGGTTGCATTAACATTACTGCTCCTAATACTGAACTCTTCGTATATGTAAAGCAAATTATAATAACAGCTCATAAACCCGCATTATAGCTTAAAGTGTAGGCCTGTATTCGTGCCTTGGGCGCTCGGAAAAGATTTTGTAATGCCGCATGATCGCTACCTGTCAGCGACACAAAAAAAAAAAGATTAGTTTCCTCGTCTTTGTTCTTTTATGTTTTGCTTTCCTTAATTATGGTGCGATATAATGATGTCGCGACACTTTGTTCTTTGTGCATGGGACATGCATTGACTCCTGCCGGGGCAATTCTAAAAAAACATTTTTTTAATCTTTGGTTCCAAGTTGTGTTTAGCTTTCAGCCACGAATCAATTTCGGTTTGCTGACAGCTATGGTTTACACTTTTTGCAATGTGGCTACACGTTTCAAGCAGACATGGATCCCAAAACCTTTCAACGCAATTTTGTGTCTAGCCGCCACATGTTATTCTACTGTGCCATGATCGGTTCCGCCGAAATTAAAGGACGCAAAAAGGAAAGGTAACAAACACGACGTTATTTTAGTTGATGCTTTGTCGATGACTTCAAAATTTTGCCACGACTAGCAAGAGCGGCGACAGCTGGCCCTCGCTTCCCGCCATTCGTGCATTTTCGTGTCTATTCTTTGCAGTTCGGTTGATTTTTATTTGCGTGAACAGAAGAAGAAACGACCAGTTACCAAAATTTTGTATCAGAGCAGTGTTCTCTAAAGCAGTTATTGCGACATTGGTTCCGGCACGGAAGGGCGCAAAACATACAGCAAGGATTCCGATTTTAGATGGCGGATGTGAAATACGTTTAGTGTTCTTTTTGTTTTCCTAAATTGACGAACACGCTGCATAAGCTACTGCTTGAGAATTCTATGGGCTTCTAAAAATAAATCGAAAAGCACCAAACCTTTCACCATAGGAGATTGTTGCATCAGAATTTAGTGTGCGCAGTTTTAATGCGCCTGATAGCGAATGACATAGTTTCATAAAACCTTCAAAAGGACACTGATAATTAAGGAGAAGGGTATAAGCTCGCGATACGCCCAATATGATCACTACATTGGCTTGCTGGTGTAAAATATGAAGCACCTATCTTGCAATTTTATTTCGTTTTCTTTTTCTACGCTTGTTCCTACGCCACTGGTTGATTCTGCTAACGTCGTAGACCATGAAGAGCGGCTACGCTGGACTAGGCAGGAACAAGCCCGCCATTCCTCTTCCTTGGATAACGGTGCATTACAGGATATTTGCATGTAATTGGTGCCAGGCTGCCGTGACGCCGTTAACTTGTCTAACAGAAATCGCAGTTGGCGTGCTTACACGGCGGTACACCGTCGGGACATTCCATACGTGGTTTTTGTAATTTTCCTATCAAATTATGATTAGGTGTCACGGCATCCATACCGCACTGTGGCCGCATTGCAAGACTGGCCTTCGGGCTGCTGTTGCTGTGTAGCAGGCACTTTGGGGGCCGTCCCAAGGGCGCCGTAGAAAAAAAAAGCTAGGCACCACTGCTTTGTGTCTTCTCTCTCTCAAAAAGAAGGCAAAAGCTAGAAGGCATCAATCAATTTATTGTCTGCAACTACCAGTAAAGCCAGAAGGCATCACTCCATTGTCTTCAATTGTAGCAATCCGAGAAGAAGCCAGCTTGTGGTACGGAAATTGGCGATTTGTTTAGTCAGCTGCCGCGTGAATTATCATCTCCGCAGCATTTAACGAATATGAGAGTTTCCGTCCAGGTAAGGAATGATTGAATTTATAGCTTCCTTTCGTGTGAATAGTAAGGCTAGGGCGACAGTCATAAATGGTCGAATTAAATCCTGCCGCGAGGCAATCGTGTTACTTGCAAAGCTGCAGCTCATTTTAACGCAAGCAGAAGTTGAAAAATCCTGTTCTTTTTCGTCTTTTCCACCCTGAATTTTACGCTTTCGCACTCCATGGTCGTGTATTTGTAAACATTCCTCCTTTGTGTACCGTAAAATAAAGCGTAAATATATTGAAGAGACCAGCGCTGACAAAGACAAGTGAGTTTTAGGAGGAACCAGCAGGTAAAAAAATGAAGTGACGAGGTCGGTCGAGTTAAGCAAAAGGTAAAGCTTAGTGTAATTGCTTTGTCCAATTTGCACAATGCATTTGATTGGCTTCGTTCCTCTGAAGGCGATTATCGTCAGGTGCGGTCAGGGACAAATGTCCGCTCCTACTGGCCGTTCAAGCAAGTTCTCACCGCAATACACTATTATGCGATGATGGGAAACACCACTGTTGGGTGTGAAAGTCGGACATGAGTTATCAAAAGTGCTGTGGAGAAAAAGGCAATATATTTGTCCACATTGACCTTCTGGTCCCATATTCTCAAGTTTGGCTATCTAGAGATTTTGTCTCCAAATCTACATGGGTAAGCAAGTTTGTCTCGAAGCGCTCGAGATGACATCTACAGAAGAAAAAGAAATAGTTTTTGCAATTTGACACTGAGTTTTATACTCAGTTTTTGCGTTGAGGCTACGGTAAACATAAATAATGGTAACGTCGGGTGCGCTGCATTTAACACAGCATTTGTGTTCTATGCTGAGGTGTCGGTGTCGCCATGAGGACGGAATACTTACAGTCTCTTGTTGTTCAGCTTCTGCAGATTTATCTCGTCTCAAGCGGCGCTCAGTTTACGCAAGTCTGGATTTAACATTCATGGGACAAGGAAACGTGGGCAGACATTCCAATCTGCCAGCCAACCCAATCAACTTTGGATATGACGGATCTTCCTTTGGCTTCCATGCGCTTCAGCCAGCTAACTTGCCAACACCGGTCATCATCATATGATCCTGCGCTCCTTAAGCACCTGCTTTGCCATCCACCCTTGAGTTTCGGTGCCGCCATGAGGACGGGATGCTTAGTCTCTTGTTGTTCAGGTTAGTAGTTCTCACTACCTCGACACTGTTGTGCGATTTTCATTGCCTGAAAAACTGGCACCTAGACGCAATAGTTTTTTGAGTGTTGTGAACTTTGTACGCTACTATTTTAATACTTTTGCAATGAATTTTTTCTTCTATGCCACACTATTCCTTCTCTGGTAAACAGCCAGCTGATCCTACTCGGGGATGTAGAAGAAAATCCCAGCCCGTTTTCTGAAGCAGGGCAACAAGAGCTGCTGATAGCCATTCGTGCTTTTCCAGAGTTACAGAAGAGTCAGAAAAGGGTCTTAGACGAATTGCAAGAAATTGAAGCGAACCAGAATTCGCTCAGTGAAAAAATTGCCGCAATTGCGGACCGGATTGTTAATATAGAAAATGACGTCACGTGTTTGAAGAATGTAGGTTGTGATATTGTAGAACTTTAGAAACAGAATCTGGGCTTGAATACTACAGAAGGGGAAATGTTTGGGTGTGTTGGTTCATCGTCAACACAGCTAAGCGCTCAAAATCACAAAGGACGAGGAAGGGACAGGACAATAGCGCAAAAGCGCTATTGTCCTCGAGGCAGTGTGGCTTATCAAGACGACCTAAAAAATAGATCAAGGAGGAACAACTTGGTCCTTTTTTGTGCTGAAAGAGAGCGACGGCGAAACATGGAAGAATCTTGACATAAAGTTTAATAATGTTTGTAGTAAACATTTGCGCTTAACAACTGAATCGTCAGCAGTTGGGCGAGCTCATAGGGTTGGTAGTTTTTCTCCGAACAAGAATAGGCCATTTATTGTAGAGTTTTCTTCCTTTAAAGAAAACGACAAGGTGCTCACTAATGCTTATAAATTGAAGGACACTCAGATATCAGTTAGCGAGGAGTCTTTCAGTCACATGAATTCACAAAAGAAGAAACTGCTTGTGGTTGCTAAAGAAAAAGGTGACAAAAAATATAAGCTTCGTTTCAATAAACTGACTGAAGGAAAACTTCATTTATAACACTACAACTTATAACACAACTCCGCTTTCCCAATCATCATAATTTCAAACTGCGAGCTTAAGTTTCTTGTTGTTAACTGTCGAATTATCAAAAACAGATTATTAAAAAGCATGTTACTGTCGTTCAGTGACACTTCACGTTATGTTATACTTTGCAATATTGAACTGCAGATTGCACTCCACCTTTCCATTGAATCCTTTTACAGGCCTCCACATTGTACTCATTCCCGACAGTTTGAAGCACTGTCTGATGTTCTATCGCATTTGAGATCAGATAACATTCTTCTTGATGGGGATTGTAACTTCCCTGCGACTGTTTGCGAAAATAAATTACCTTGTTCATTATGTAAATTCAATATACATCATGCGTTTGAGGAGGTACCGAGCGACTGTGGTTTCAATTATTTTGTCACTTTGCCTACGAGGTACAGTGGCTCATGCGCTACAATGCTTGATGTTGTGCTCTACAATAACCCTCAAATTGTTAACTCAGTCACAATAATTCTTGGCATAAGTGATCATGAGGTTGTTGTCAGTACTATTCTCTGTAAACCTTTAAAACTTCATATCACGCTTCCACGTAATGTTTTTGCATATGATCAATGTAACTTCAAGGGTATAACATAGGATCTGTTCGCTTTTTTGGTGGACTTTGAAGACTGCTCTGAATTCATGAAAATGAATAGCTTATGGAAGCTTTTCATGTTTGAACCTACGTCTCTCGTTCATATACTTGTACCGTCTTTGCCAAAAGCAACCAGGTTGTTCCGAAGGCTGCAGGAGCAAGAGCGCGGCCGTGTGGTGACGTTGCGCTCGCTGTGGTTTATCTGTGCTCATCAGCTCCGATGGTACAACAGCTGACGTAACTCCGCACCCTCACTCTCGCTTGTTGGAGGATAAAACCTAGGCGCGTATGATGTGCGGGCTGCGGTTTCATTGTGCGAAGCCTGGTGGTGGCCAGCGAGGCCGCTCAGTATAGCGACGGGGCTATTCGCCCTTCTCGGAAACTGCACAGAAATAGATATTGTAAGTCGCGTTTCTCGCTATATAATTACACGTGCTTGTGTTCTGTAATCCGCCGCTGAAATCCAGGAGACCAAGTGTGGAAAGTCATCAGCACAATTGCGCTTTCCTGCGTGTTTGATGCGCCTGTACAGTAAAGAATAAAAACGCACCTCGAAATTTCAATACGCTTCCTCCGAGGTGCCTTGCATACTGCCACTTCATGGGTCGGGACTCCGTAACAAAAATATGGGAAAGCTTGTGAACCCTTTAAAGCCACCTCTCTTTTAGGCTTGCAAAATTGCGTTAGCTCCTTGGGGAGGCTGTGTATAAATAGGTGTAATAATTGATTCTAACAAATTCTTGCATTTGCTTGAGGTAAGTTTTTGCTTAAGTAACGAACTACAATGAGACCTTCCTCACGCTCAGCGATGCACATGAATGCGTTCTCGTTCGAGAACCTTTCTTGACAAATGTTTTTCTTTTTTTTTCTCTCTTTACGGAAATACAGTTTTCACCACCACTTCAGGGCAACAGTTTCTGGCAAACCTAGCACACATTCGTCCTAGAAATGAACAACCAGAGCTCACCGTGTCTACTATCACCCGCTTTTCTGTTTTCCGTAGTTGCCGAGAAAAGAGAATAGCCCCCCGTCGCTATACTGAGCGCCCTCACTGAGAACAACCAGGCTTCGCACGTGTGAAATCGCAGCCCGCTCATCATACGCGTCTAGTTTTTATCATCCTACGGGCGAGAGTGAGGGTGCGAAGTTACGTTAGGTGTTGTACCCTCAGAGCTGACGAGCACCGATAAGCCACAGCGAGCGTAACGCCGCCACACGGCCGCGTGATTGCTCCGGCAGCCTTCGGAGCAGCCTGGTTACTTTTGGAAAAGACGGTAGAGTTTAAAATGATTACCAGGAAACTCAGGAAAGATAATCCATAGTTCAATAGACACATACGGGCACTTCTCAATAAAAAGCTTCTACTTTATCAGCGCTACATGGAAGGGAGACCTGCTGCTTTCCGTGACCAGCTCAGGTAACTTGGCTTGTGTTTGAAAAAAAATTGCTAAAAGCAACTAAGAATATTTTTTCCGAAAGAAAAATTACGTATGAAATCAGAAGAAGCATGGACATATGTGAAGTGCAATATAAAAGATTTGGTTGGTATTCCTGCTATTTATTGTCACGGCCGAACTACCGCATATGATGACGCTTGTAAAGCAACGCGTTTAATGCGTACAGTACTCACGGATTGAAATAGGACACTCGGAGCGCGTGGCCGTCGCTGCATGCAGCGCCGCCCGTGGATGCTCATGGAACCAAGGTGCTGCATTGTGGTATAGCGCGAGGGGAAGAACATCTAAAAAGCAGAACTGCTCCTTCCGGTCGCCAATAAGCCGGCCTGTTGTTTACCACACTGCCTTGCATGCAGCGACGGCCACGCGCTCCGAGTGTCCTATTTCAATCCGTGAGTACTGTACTTCAAATCACTATTTGTAGAGGGCTATAAAGGAAGCCTCCTATCTACCATGCAGTGTCTTTCTGAACTCATTCCTGATATAGTAATCTCGGAGAACGGGGTGTTTTCATACTTCAGCTTCTTCGGCGTCTAGCTCCAAGGCCCGCCGCATTGTTTAATCATGTTATAAAGCATTGGGGAAGAGAACTGACGCCTTTCCTTGTCATTTTGTTTAACAAGTGGCTACACGAGAATGAACTGGCTTCAAAGTGGAAGTTCTCGAATGCAATATCCATTCATAAGACATCCAGCAAACAATTAGTTATCAACTATCGTCCCACCTCTCTAACAAGTGTAGGTTTCAAATATTTGGAACACATAATGTATAGCGCGATAGTGAAGTACCTAGAAAATAGTACATTATTCTTGAAATACCAACAAGGTTTTAGGTCCAGAATGTATGTCACCGAACTGTACGATTTTTCAAATGACAGCCTTGTCTGTTACGATAAAAGCCTTCAAGTTTATTCTGTATTTCGGGATATTGAAAAGGTATTTCACGCTGTTTCACAAGTTCTATTATTGCAAAAAATGTCTGTTCTTCGTTTACCTGCCTTTGTTATCCAGTGGATGCAAATTACTTATCGAAAAGGACGCAGTGTGTGTAGTTAATGGTACATCCTCCTCATATGTTGATGTGACGTCGGGAGTACCAGAAGAATCGGTTCTAGAGCCACTAGTATTTTTAATTTATATTAACGATCTTACCGAGGGAATCTCGTCTCATATACCTCTGTATGCTGATGATTGTGTAATTTACATATTCATCCAAAATTGAGGTGACGTTTGCGTTATGCAAAGTGATTTCAACTATGTGGCATCATGGTGGGGTATGTAGAAAATGCACTTTAATATCAAGAAATGCTGTGATGTTAAGTTCATTAAAACGACAGCCCTTCCCCTCCCAATACGACATTAACGGCAAATGACAACTCCCTTGACCGTATTGATAATTTAAAGTATTTAGGAGTATACTTCTCGTCCAACTGTTAATCTAACAAACACGCAGACTACTTGGCTAACAAGGCTAGTACTGCATTGAATTTCCTTAAGCTAAACTTCTAAACAGCGGCTCTTACCCCCAAAGAAGCCTTCTTTATCCCTAATATACTCCTATTCTAGACTATGCATGCCCAATCTGAGAACTACATACGCACAACCTGATTAACATACTAGAAGATATTTAGAACTGCGCCGCACGTTTCGTTACCAACAATTATGACTTTGGATCCAGCATAACAAACATCAAAACTGAGCTTGGGTGGCAGCACCTGTACCAAAGGAGGAATTGTTTTAGATTGAAATCTTTCCACAGTGCCTTTAATGGTGACACTGGCATAGACAAAAGTATTTGTCGGAACGGTCCACAGTATGTTTCTGCTAGAAATAAGCTTGCTTGGCGCACGAATGTTTTTGCTCATTCATTTTTCCCTTTTAGTGTAAACGAATGAAATCGACTGCCAGAAAGTGTAATGAATGTTCCATCTGCCATATTTTCACCAGTCCTGGTTGAAGTGTGCTTTCTGTGAGTTTAATTGAATTGTTCACGTTTTGTTATGAGTTTCAGTGTATATTGGATGGATCATAGGTATTTATTGCGTAAGCAATACTACGCCAGGTTTCAGCGCGGCGAGGAAACCCGGCTGGTAGCCACGTTTGATCTTTAGAGCGACCGCAGATGGGGCCCCTCTTCAAGCAGTCTGGTAAACCTGGTCGGTAACCACACCACGCCGCAGATGGCGCGTTCATGCCATAGTAACAAGAGCGACCGCAGATGGGGCCCCTCATCAAGCTGTCGGGTAAGCCCGGTCGGTAGCCACGCGGCTCGGCAGCCTGGACATATCGCAGCACACTTGGCTACACTACATGCTGAACCTGAGCGTAGTCATGAAGTATTGCTTACGCAACCTACCGTATTTAACTTAAGATAAACCCCAGGTAATTATTATTTCGAAAGCAATACTGCTCTAGGTTTCGAGCCTTCAGCGTAGCGCGGCGGTAGTTACGTACGTCTTACCCACAAGACTCTGTGACGTCAAACCCCACCTGACACTAGGGTGACAGCTTGGCTACCAACTCAAACGGTCGTTGTAGCGTGGCGGTAGCCACGTCTTACCCACTTGACGATGGGACGTCACACCCCACGTGACACAAAAGCGAGAGATGGGCTCCCAACTAAAGCGGTCTGGGTGGCGATGTCGGAGCCGCTGCTCACTTGGCAGGAGCTGCCAACTTGGGTCTCTCGCTTCCCATGGGACGGATATGTCAGAATCAGCCTGCTAGGACCCTGACATTCACGTTACCCCTATAGGTCACTAAAGCACGTTCATACGGCTTGGTTAAACCGGGTCTTTATATGTGGGCTGAGGAAGAAGAAAAAGATAAGAAGAACGCTCGGTCACCCTCAGCTAATCCTTTCGTTCAATATTTGCTTCAGCAGCGTTGAACTCTCGCAATTTTTTTTTATTGTTCTTGCGTTTGGTATTTTGTTTTCTTTCCGTCCCTGACTTTTAGTATTTATGAGCTGTAATGTTTCTAGTCACCCTATTTCCTTACGCACAATTTAAGGCATGCTGCTCACTTAACTGTGAACGCTGTGCCTTCACATGTATAGGAAAAAGTAATTTTCTTAAATATAATACGTTCGCTTCAGACGTTTTCTTAAGGTAATCTTACACTATTGATCCTAGCTAAACCAGCGCCACACTAAAGCAAAAGCGTAGTAGCAAACGCGTCAAGTGATCAAGCAAATCGTGTATGGATTAAATGTTTGGTGCAAAACAAAATTATGGAAGCTTTGATATTGTTCCCTTCAAATATTGCCATTGAATGCTTTTGTCGGTTATTGTGACTCTGTCACATCTACCACTACGGAATATTGTAAGAAAACATACAGCGAGATATAAAAGTACCGCCTCTTAGACCTTCCACACTAACAGCCAAGAGGAAGAAAGAAAAGCGACGGTGCTTATCCCATTGCTAAAATAAACTATGGATGGGGATTTCGAGATGTGAAAGAAAACGTCGCGGTAGGAAAATAAATTTGATCTTAGTCACGTTTAAAACTCGTCGCAGTGCAAAACATGCGAAGTCAAAACTTGCACAATGTAGTCTATTGAAGCCTAAGATGGAAACTACGATTGCTGTTCTCCTTAAATTTAAAAACAGCCTTTGTCACTGGATACTCATTTGTATCGCATCCTGCACTGAATTACAGCTCAAATCATAATTTGCAACGTTTCGTGAAAATTGGAAGGCTGCTATTTTTTCCCGAGACTTTAAAAGAAGGATGCCGTTGTGACACTTTCCTGTGTGAAAGGTGTGAAATAAAATAGACACATCTGAGGCTACAGCGCTAACAGAGACGAATCAGAGAGAAGGACACGACGCTGTCGAGCGTCATGTCCCTCTGTCTGCTTTGTCTCTGTTAGCGCTGTTTCTAGCCTCAGATCATGCACCAACCAGCCAAAATTTCCATCCTTTTGAAAACAGACCCAGTTCTTTTCAGGTTCAGGTTACAGGTCTTAATAATGAAGCTAATTTTTATTTTACCGTTTTGACCTGAACTGTCTTATTCAGTGCTTGGAGACATCGTAACCTTTGACTAAAAGAAAAAGATTTATTTCTATAAAATGTACAGATTTATGTGTAATTATTGAAAAACATTACGCGCAGCAACTTCACTAATCCTCAACCTGATTCTCGGTCTCTTGACTAATATCTGCCTGCTAACCATCCCTAATTTAGAATTCTTAATTTCACTGTTTATTGCTATGCTCCTTCTACAAACTTTCACTGCTGGGATTGGGACCTATCAGATCATCACTGTTGATAAGTCCTATTGTCTTAGGGTTTGAGGAGAGAAGACAAGCAGGGTCTCTGAAGGCTGGATTGTTCTTTTATCCGCAGGTAAAAATACCACTTTTGGAAAGTGTTTATTATGCGTCTTGTTAAATTACCCATTTGGCCTTTTGTAGGGCCCACAAAACAAATTGATAGAGTGAAATTGCGGAGAGCACGCAGCATTCAGTAAGATTGTTTTTCCTGAAATTTATTCGTCTTCACTGCATGTACCGTCTTTGCCAAAAGTAACCAGGCTGCGTGCTCCACTTCTCAGTACGGCAGTAGTGAATTCGTGCAACTTCTGAAGCTCTAAACATGTGCAAAGTAAACACGAACTCCTGTCCTCAGTTGTTGACAAGTTTTGATACTTTGGAATTCCATTTGACTTCAGAAATCAAGCGAAAAGCAATAAATGCAGCCTGGTTACTTTTGGTAAAGACGGTACGTAGTGCAATTTTTCCTACAGCAAACTCTTAAAGATGCTTAAAACTCTTAAAGCTGCCTCTGCTGCCGGAGCCACTCCGGCAGCAGAGGCAGCTCAAGTGCTTTTAAAAAGCATTTTATCTCATGCCATTTGCGTGTCTTGCGATCGATTATTTTTGTAGCGAATGCTACACTAGGGTCGTCAGCATCACGTTGCAGGCTGTCGGCGCAGAAGCAATACTCACTTCAGCGCATGCGCCGTAACAATGACAACCAGCTGCGCCGAGTCGCAGGTATTCGCCGCGCGCCATCACCTCGTTGGTCATGTCCACATTTAGCTTTGTCCCTGAATGCGTATGCGAAAAATATGCATGCGAATAGGAAGCGCCCGCTCACCTTAGAAGAAATTGGAATGAAAGAAGAAGATGCGGCTAGTAGCTGCGTGTATAGCAAGCAGAATCTTCAGAGCTAACGAAACGCTGCTTCCACTACCACGAACTCATTGCCTGGCGTGAGGCTTTCTCTATACGTAAGAATGAAGCGCGGAGAGCTATGCGCGTGTCGGAGACATCCGAGGTACGTGGAGGATGTGTCACAAAGCGTCGACGTGAAAATGCGGAACGCCAGTTGCGAGTAGCTGGGGTCGAAACCACGTTGCTGGTAAAAGAAGACAGTATTGTTGAGAGTACAATTGTTATAAAAGGTGTCTACGTGGCTTCGGGGATGTTTATAGAAGGGTCTGTGAATATAGTCGGGACGTGCATACCGCATAGTAGCTTTCGCTATGTAAATCCTGCCCTGCTGAGCTAAGCCCCTGCCAATTGTTTTATGCATTTGTCCTGTCTAACCTACGCTTTATTACTATTAGGCCAATAACTCACTCCACTTGAGCGGTATAACCCTCGTTAAAATCATCTATTCGCACTGACATTTCAATATCGCGCACTGTGGCACTGCTAGCATGCGGCATGCTGACAACCCGTTTGCATTCATTGTGCAGCTGTCTTTTGACGTGCTGCTTCATACCGGCGATGGCGATACAGTGCAAGCCCGGTTGACCGGGACTGCGCAGGTATTCTACGCCAGTACAAGCCAAGTGCTGGATCTGCCACCGCTTACATCGTGGAAACCGCACCATCACCACCGGACGACAACAAGCTCGGAACTCTTGGCACGTGGTCTACCATCAACGCCACCGCTCTCCGCATCTATATACAGCCTACCGTGGGCGTACTCGGCCACTGGGCACGGTGGCACTGCTAGCATGCAGCACGCTGACAACCCGTTTGCATTCATTGTGCAGGTAAGGAAAGATTTCGGATATTTCATCCACTCAAGTGACCCTTTTCTGGCAGTGCTGCCGTGCCCACCTCTTTTGTTAGAGGTTGTTGATGTCGCCCTTGCCTTGAAAAAATTGTTGCTGCTCAGTGGAGATGTTGAAACTAACCCTGGTCCCGACCTGAACCAAATTGCTAAACAACTGAAGGACATTGCAGCTGACATAAAAGATATAAAAGAAAAACGTTTGACCGACATAGAAGCCAAACTAGACAAACTTGCTGGCCTTGAAAGTAAAGTTGAGGCTTGCCAGCAACAAATGACTGACATGAATCTAGTCATAGAAGCACTTGAAAAGAAAATTGACGATTTAGAAAATCGCAGTAGGCGGTCTAACCTAATCATTTATGGTCTTCCAGAAAATGACGAAGAAACAAGCGAGTCGCTCGAAGAAACTGTTAATAATGATATTATTGTTGACACATTAGACCTCGAAAAAGTGCAATAGAAAGAATACATAGGCTAGGGAAGCCCGCGACAGGTAAGGGTATGCCAGTAATAATGAAATTATTGGACTGTAGACAAAAAGTAGCAATATTAGGAAGAGGATAGAAACTTAAAGGAACCGACTACTCAGTTGGGGAAGATTTCTCCAAAAGAGTGCGACATATACGGAAGAAACTTTGGGACAGTGCGAAACCAAACCGCTACAGAAAAGAAAAGGTATCACTTTCCTACGACAAATTATCCATTAACAAAGCACATATATTTGGGACGAAGAGAAGAACGACAAAGTGCCGATGCAAAAAAACGACGCAGAAAGCACAACAATCCGTCGAACAACCCGCCGAGCCGCACAATTAAAAGACTAACCTTGATAAACAAACGCCAAAAGTGTTCTAAATAAAACCGAGAATTTGGAAACCCTACTAGTTGACTATAACCCAGATATAGTGGCCATCACGGAAACATGGTTGTCACCTGCTGTATTCGATCACGAAATTGCCCCACCAAACTTCGCAATCATTCGGAAAGACTGGCCTTCACGGGGTGGCGGAGTAGCGTTACTGATAAAAAAATGCCTTCCCTTTGTCCTTCTTCCCGATGTGGCTAACGCTGAAGCCGTTTTCTGTAAAATATTATGCGACGAGATGACCATTGTTACCGGTTGCTTTTATCGCAGTCCATTTTCTGACAGCACATGCCTTTCAGCCACTCAAGAGTACATGCAGCGTCACGTCCATCAATCCAGGGTTATTCTTGCGGGTGCCTTTAACCTTGCCGACATTGACTGGGACACAATGCATCACGCATCAGAAGCTTCAGATGCGCTAATAGACTTGATGCTAAATTTTAACCTACATCAAGTGGTTTCTCATCCCACTCGCACTCAAGGTACAACGAAAAACATCCTCGACCTCATACTTCTCAGCAACCATTTTCAAATCAACCAAACAGAATTGGACATTTCCGAAGGTATATCTGACCACAGTATACCTATGTGCACATTCCCACTCAGTGACTCCATTACTAGCCCTCCTACAGTTCAAAGTTTCATTAATTTTAATAAAGCACATGACGTAAGCATACTAAACTATCAAGCTCATGAATTTCCATCCTGCCAAGAAAAAGCCACTCATGTATACAGTGATGTGAATTCTTTGTGGCTTCATTTTAAGAACATTGTGGTAAACTGTGTAAATAATTACATTCCAATGAAACAGAATAAACAACACCTGAAAAATCCCTGGATCACGCGTGAAGTTATCCATGCTAAGCGACGTGTAAAACGGCTTCGCAAGGCCAACAAAAACAACCCGACACCTTCTACGACTTCCAAGTTGAAATCTACATTACAAGAATTCAAGGAAAAACTAAAACACTTACAACAACATTACTACGGTGTAAAATTTCCCAACTTCCTTATAAATAGCCCACAAAGATTCTGGAAACATCTACGCAATACCCAGCCTACAACGAACTTAACAAAAGAAGAGAGAGCTACAATGGCTAATAGCTACAATACATTTTTTCAGTCAGTCTTTACGAAAGACAACTGTACACTTTCTTCTCTCCCACTACCTCATACCTCGGTACATGATTCATTAATAATAACAGATTCCGAAATCCTCAATCTTCTTCTCAACATTAACCCCAAAAAATCCAACGGCCCTGATGGAATTTCGAACGAATTCCTTAAACGATATGCTGAATGGTGTAGCAAATATCTGGGACAGATCTTTCGTAAGTTGCTGTCAACTGGTAACGTACCTCATGACTGGAAAATGGCTAAAATAATACCGATTCACAAGACAAGCGACAAAATGAATGTTGCTAACTTCAGACCAATATCATTGACAAGCACTTCATGTAAAATACTAGAGCATATCATTTTCAAACATATAACCACATTTCTAGAACGTGAAAACATACTATCTGCTCACCAACATGGTTTTCGGGCTGGGTTATCAGCCATCACACAACTAACAGAAGTAGTTCATGACCTTACCCTT
The DNA here is from genome assembly GCA_023969395.1 of Amblyomma maculatum. Lineage (NCBI taxonomy): Eukaryota > Metazoa > Arthropoda > Arachnida > Ixodida > Ixodidae > Amblyomma > Amblyomma maculatum. Next base: position 334,041 of record JAJIZL010022461.1, on the reverse strand, counting down.
TGCATTAACAACCATTCACAAGTCGACATGATTCTACTTGATTTATCTAAAGTTTTGGACTGCGTGAGTCATAACAAGTTAACTGCAAAATTAGAGAACATTATTGGAAAGGGAGAAGTTTCTGCTTGAATAACAAATTTTTTAACAAATCGTTCACAGTTCGTTATAGTCGATCATACGCCATCTGATACCATCTCTGTCACGTATGGGTTCCACAAGGCTCAGATCTCGGCCCACTTCTATTTTTGATCTATATCAATGACATAACGAATAATATAGAGTGCAAAATTAAACTCTTCGCGGAGGATTGCGTTATGTACAAAGATATTAAAAGCCACAATGACCATCTCATCCTTTCCGAATCACTCAACAGGATATCCGAGTGGTGCTCCCTCTGGCAAATGTCTATTAATGTTAAAAAATTAGTAGCCATGACAATTACAAGAAAAAAGCAATCCTCTCTCTTCACCTACAGCGTTAATGGTACACCACTTCTAAAGGTTATTGAAAATAAATACTTGGGAATAACACTGACATCAAATATTAATTGGGAGGCACACAAAAATAATATTACGACTACAGCACTACAAAAATTATTTTATTTAAGAAGACGCCTAAAGACCACACCAATGAATATTAAGCTTCTGGCCTATAAAACATTTGTCAGACCAATTTTAGAATACGCTAACACATTTTGGTTTCCTTATACAGCAACATAGCTAAACTTGAACGCGTGCGAAGAAAAGCAGCAAGGTTTATTCACAGCAAATACAGGAGTACAGACTCACCCTCCCTTCTCTTAGCTAGTTCAGATTTAAACGCATTATCTACTAGAACAAAACAAGCCCGATTAAAATTTCTTTATCAACTACTACACTGCCAGTACAAAATTGATACAACTACGTACATATCGCATTCACTGTCTAGAATAACACGGCACCACCACGAGCATGCGCTAACGGAATACTCTTTTTCTAACGACGTATTCAGGTACTCTTTCTTTCCTCGCACGATAAGAGAATGGAATCAGTTAAGCTCATCTCTAAAGAACACAAACTCATTGTCACAGTTCGTAACCCAACTAGAGTTAATCACAAGAGACCATTATTGCTTCTTACTTTTATTCCCAGTTCCCTTTACACGTTACTAACAATTCGTAGGATTTTTTATGGGGTACACCGACTATTGTTATCGTTTTATTTTGTTTGTTTGTTTGTTTATTTATGAAATGCTGCCTTACTGTTGCGAGTATATTGTTCGGTTGTTTTTCCCAAAAATTGTATACATTGTTTTCCGCATTTATTGGAACAGTTTAGAATTCTTTCATTTCTTTTATATTGTATGCCTGTAACATAGCATGTATGTTTTTGCCCGTCTGCTAGGCTCTCGGTTGAGAGTGGCAGTATTGTTAAATAAATAAATAAAAATAAAATAATAAATAAAATTCGGTCACCGCATGAGTTTATATAAAGACTCCTAGCTATAACATGGATTCTTTTAAAAATAATAATAATATGTATTTTAGTATTCTTTAAATACAGTTCTTTTACCCTGAGGTTGTCACAAAACAGACAACATGGACTTAGTGATTTTGCATACAGTAGTAGCTTAATGCCCTTGCACCGTAATGCTGCAAAGAGATTGCCTTTTCATCAATCGCTGGCTGATAACTAAAAGGCGATATTGACGGAACGAATTCGAAACGTGAGGCTGCAAGGAAGCCTGCACGCATGCCCAGAGGAATTGGGGCTCATAATGCATCCGCTGCAATGAAGTAGCTATGGTTTATTCTTTATACGCATGACCCTTAATTTTGTTTGTTGATATAGTATAAATATTGTTGCTAAGTGTTAGAAACTGCCTTGAGATGTTGTAATCACAATGTGAAAACGTTGTTAAATTGGCACTTTCCTCATGAATAATCGCCAATGATTGATGTCGAGATTTTCTTGCTTTCCCGTCGATGTCTTGTGCCAGTCCTGAGATTACATCTGAAGATGTAAAAGCAAATTTCTATTGGTACGCGCCTGTTATTCCGGATAGCTCATAATAGCAGGGACGTCTGTTTTACATCAAGAAGCGCAGACCTCGAGATCCAAACTGTTTTCTCGCATACTCGCGTTAACGTGTTGGTGCATACGCAAAGTCATATGCGTTGGGGTATGTGCACAATACGTGGGCATGCAACATGCTCAGTAAACTTTAAAAAAGGCTGTAGAATAGACTGCAAAATACTAATGACTGATGATCTAGTTATGCCTGCTTACATATTACTCATTCCAATGCTTTCGACAAACGTTTCCCTACGGTGGCAGGCGATAACGTCCTACTAGTCTGAAATATTATTGCGGCTATTTATTACATTTTTGCTATAATACTGAAGTAATAAAAGACGCTGAAGGAGGAATTGGTGCAAAAAAATAAACACATGGATGAAAGAACGCATATATCTGTCGCACTCCCTTACAAAAATGGATATTGAATTTCTGTTACCCAAATAATGTGTTTTTGATGAGTCATCAACCACTCAAAGGAGATTCAAGATTAGATGTGTTTTAACATCATATCGGCGGCAGACTTTCCTTTGAGATCACACAAGAAGTTTTGTGCTTGGAAAACGCAACAGTATTTTTGGGTAGGATCTAATGTGGAAATACATTGACTTTCTCAAATGAGGAAATGTATACATCACTAAGTGAATATATATTATTTCTTTGTTAACTGCACACTTTCAGAGCCCTATGTTTTCATTTCTGATTAGCATATGTAGGATGTTGCCTAAGAAACAATTTTTATGTGTTTTAACATGAGATCCGCAACAGACTTTCATTTGAGATTACGCAAGAAGTTTTGTACTTGGAAAACACAACAGTATTTTTGTATAGGAGCTAATGTAGAAATGCATTGACTTTCTCAAATGAGGAAAATTATACATCACTAAGCGAATGTATATTTTTTACTATGTTTTCATTTCTGTTTAGCATGCACTGTAAAAACAAAAACAACTTTTTGGACATTTGTTTTATTCAAAACACGCTTACACCCGGCGTCTTGGGTGTTTGTGCCATTGCAAATCACTTCTTGCCAAGCGAATGGGTGCTGTGGTTGGACAATATGCTTGAGGGTGTTACGGGCAAGGATATTGTTGTGTACGCGAACCGACGCACTGCCACACCGCCTCCAAGCAAACGGACGCAAGGCCGCTCCATTTCCAATGCCTCCTCGCACCTGCGAGCAGGCCGTTTTGGAGAGGCCTGCGCCGACGACGACGCGCGGACGTAACCCGAGCCGTTCGTTGACTCGGAACTGGACCGTCCTGGGAGCATGTGCGCGACCAGGGCACGAGAAGCAATGCCTTCTTTATAATGCATGATATTTTGCGTGTTTCTTAAGCTTTCGAGCTCCTTCTTGCTCTGCGTATAGATTAGCCGAGCCCTCAGTCATCGCATCGCTTCCCGAAATGTTTAGATACAAATAAGATTTAGTTACCAGTAAAATAGTGTTGGCGCTGCTGCGCTTGCCGGTATTGAAGCTTGGTCTCACTTTTTTTCCTTAAAGGTTCGTGCTACAGCTCCGTGTTCAGCGAAAATTACGCCCAAGGTAGCAACCACCGAAGAGCCAGCGCTGATAAATTTGCCAGCGATGCCAAACTCGACATGTTAAAATGACTCCAGTGGACAAAATAGTACGCATAGGTATCCAGAACATTAGATGCAAGTTCTAATGGTCAAGAAGTTGTAATTGTTAGAGCAGCCGCAATGGCCTGTACACTTCGAAACATGCTTCGAAACATTAAGTCCCAATCTTATGAATGCAGTCCAGACATAAAAAGCAAATACGGTACCAACATCACCAGTTTCCGAGTGGCCGAGTGGTTAGCGTAGAAAGCTACGGAGTAAGAGGTACCAAGTTCGAATCGCGTCAGAGGTGCAGTTTTTTGTTTTCGCTGAGTTTTCATTTTTTTTTTTATTTTTTAGCTTTTTTTAATGTAGTTGAGGGGCTTCGCTATGTTTTAGCTTTTACTTTTTATCCAAACGTGAAAGCCATGAGGCGCTCATTGGTCAACACACAAGAAATGCACACATTAGGTACCAACCAGAAGCACGGTGGCCAACTTTCTTGTGAAACTCATTAAATATGCATCAAGAAAATGTATAGAAATGTTAATGTGCATGATGAGAAATGTAATTAACATTTAATCAGAAACTCATTAAGCTTTTTTGTAAGGGCTAACTTGCCCAAACCTATATTTTTTATAACAAATGATGCTATGTTGGTTCAATGCCATGTCGCCTGTAAGAAACATATTGTGGATACTAAGAATTAGTCCACCATAGGCGTTGCTTTAGAAAAGAAAGCCCCGAAATTATTGCTTTGTTCTTGTCGAACATTTTATTGATCCAAAGGCCGTTCAATGACCCAAATACTGTACTGAGAGGTCTTTCTTTTTTCTGTCTTGCCGGAGGTCGAGTGAGAACTAGAAAACATGTCTCTGTTCACGCGTCATAAACTTAAATGAAAAATGCCACCCGATACAACTGCCTTGAACTTGGAAGCAAAGGACCCATAAAGAAACGTACAAATATCTGCAAGTTAAATCCTGCCTAATCGTATAAAAGAGCCTAGGCAAGCCTTACTTTCCAACAAAGGCATTCTCGATAAATTCAGCTGCTACTAAACTAATTTACTGGATTCGTTAACTTATAAGACTGGCGATACAGCAGCCTATGGACGCATTGTGCCTGTCAGATTGCATAATCAGCGCGTGAAACTGACTTCTTTTAATTCTCATTCTGCCCCCCATCCCCTTTATACATCCAAGGTATACTTCACAAAACCTGAAATTTCATTCTGTTCTGGAGAAATATCACGTGCTTTTTTCCATGATCTACATATGTCCACTAGAAAACCGTTACTTATCACACTTAGCGGAAGATTTACTACGACTATTTAAGAGTATTTCCTGCCGAAATACTCATCAAATATTTGGGATGAGGGGGATATTATTTCAAACAATGCTTACCTTGATTGAAGCGCCCCAGACCGAACCCGAACTAAGCGAAAATTAAAGGCTGATTTGCGCAAGGGAAGCGCATTGCTCATAGCTATTTCGAAGCTTGTGTACGCACATCGACCCAAACAGCTTCGTCACTCGAGGCGCGTGTCGGAGTAGTGCCTGAATAAACCACACTGGTCTTTGCTCCTGGCGTTGTACCGCATGCTTTTTGGCGCATAATCGATATGGGGATGAAGTTTCGTCTCTCTTGAGAGCAAGTGCATATAAGCAAGGGAAAAACGCGGGCAACCCCGCACCCTAGCTGTGTGTGTGCTTCCATTGAGCGCGGTTCGCTATTTTACGAACAACAGAATAGGGCATCGTGATTGATAGCGTGTTTCAGAATTTTACCTACCCTCTTATATCTAGCGCCCACCATAGCTTTTACCGATAGCTTTCCTCTTTTATGCCTTTAAACATTTGTTGTTTGTTCTTCACATGAATTTGCTTGGTTTGCTCCTCCACTCTTTCATCAGACATCTTTTGTGTCCTGTGTTCCAGAAGCCCTGCTGAGTTCACATTTTTCTAAAGCATTATGGTGCTGGCCTAGCTGTCGAATAAATGAAGTTTCTCTTCAAACTGTTTCACAATATTGTACTTGCCAAAGTGTGTAACCGACAGTTGCCCAGCGACTATCTTAGTCGGTCAGGAAGATGAGAAAATATAACAATAATTACAACTCTGCACAACCGCTAATGTATGAAAAGTAAAGATATAGGTAACGTACTGGAGCAATATATGTACCCGCCATTTAGTCGACAAAGAGGAAAAGGAAAAGACACTGTCACGCAGCTGGAGACAAAATGCACATGATATCATATTAATATAGGGAAGCAGCTCAGAGATCTATTTTTTGCAGAGTGTAAGGCGTCAAGTTCAAGTTTATTTAACAAGAAAAATAGGAGCCAGAGCTAAAAGCTGTAAAAACAGCTTGACGGGTTCCTGGCCCCTGTTGCCAGTGATAACTCGTGAAAACCTTAAAATAATGTGCAGAGATGACGATTCCGTCTGCATATATATGCATGTATAAAGGTTTGAAGCTCGCTGTGCCGTTTCGGCTAGAAATTAAAGCCCCAAATTTAGAATCCCAGAATTTTACCTCTATCATCTTTATTCAGCCAGAATGCGTAACGGATGAAATAACAACACATAACACATAACTCAATAGGTTTTGTTCCTTTTCAGTTCGACAACGTAAAGTAGAAAGAACACAGGTGTCTTTAAGTATTAGCGATTTCGACTAAAGTGAAACCCAAACGGTTATCATAATCTTTCTGACCTATAGAGAAATCATTTCCTACAACAGGAGGAAACCCAGAAACTTATCTTTTTGAGTTCATTTCCACCGGAATGAGTAAGCGAAGTAAAACAAAAAAGTAACAACGTATCACTCATAACACAATAGTTTTTGTTCTTTCTTAGTTCGTCAACGTAAAGTGTAAATAACACAAAGATCTTTACGTATTGACAATTTCAACTAAAGTAAAAACCAACTGGTTATTTTAAATTTTCCGACATATAGAGAAATTTTTTCCTAACAGAGAACAAAATCTAAACTCTACTTCTTTCAGTATATCAGTGCGTCTTTCAAGAATATAAAAAAAGAAAAAAACCTAATCCTTTGGGAGCAGATTAAAACACATCATCAAGAATATCCCCAACAACCTTCCCATATGACACTTTCTACCAGATAAACTAAATGTACGGTTGTGACTGAATTCAAGGTGAATTGCGTCCCATGCCCTGACTAAAAGTCGATGATTCTCAGTTACCTTTCCAGCTCGGAAAAGTAGTATCTAAATATAAAAGGATGAATTATTGTAGACTGTCAACCTAATGAAGCTGTTCGTTTTTACTGGATGTAGGTCAAAACTAGGTTGTAAAATTGCGGACAGTCAAAGCTCGCCAACCAACTACCGTTTTAAAGATAAGGGTTTGATACCCACAGTGGAATTGTTTTACCTATGGTACAGAAATTTGTTTTGTCTAGAAACGTGGTAATGATGTACAACCACGCCATACAGTTAAGGCTAAAGTTGGAATAAGACGGTATCCTGTCTTTGGCTGTAATTTTCTATTACTAATTGCCGAGCAGTGCATCTTAATTTCTGTGTGATCTTCTAAATGTGGCGGAATCTAGTCAATAATTAAACATAATGCTTGAGTGAGGTTTTAACATAACGGAAGTTAATTTGTTACATTGAGGGACTGTATAAAATAATGATACTAAGGAGATGAAAGAAGTGCTTCTTATATAAACCTTAGTTGCTCTGGATCAGAGAGCGAAGTAGCGAACTCCTGGAAGAAATATTTTAAACCTTTGTTTAACTTACTTCCAGAAGACGTGCAAACCGCTGTTCTCATTCCTAGGATCTGTAATCACTGTTCTGTACTATATGGAACGAAGCTATTGAATGCCACAGTTAAATGTACTGGGCGGTGTCACTTACCTGGACGTGATACTGAATGAATCAATACGCACTCGGCTTTAGAAATTGGCTTTCACTTGTTTTAGAAAGCTTCTCTGAAACCGCGCCAGAACATGGGTTGCGGATGGCACCAAAGACAGATTTTCCCTTAATATAAATGTACGCTTCCTGTTGGGTCTTGGCGTGGGAACAAAGCAAATACAAGCCTTGGGGAAAACATAGGTTACAAAGGTTCACAGGAGAATGACACGCTCCACAGGCGGCGTCTGAAAGAGATTCCTCATTGCATAGAAGAAAAAAATTAACCGTATGACAACTGCTGTAGAGGCACAGGTTAAAAAGTGAGACTCCTCTGTTTCTTTATGCCCCCTAAAATGATCCCAATGAAGTTCGACAGTGCACGAATAGCAACAGCCAGGATTAAAGATCAGTTCCGTCGATAGAACAAGGTGAGTACATTACTTAAAACCTGGATAACAATGGAGATTACAATGAATGTTTTCTTCAGTATTTTGCACCCTTCCTGGCATATACGACGTTTATGTCAATTTTCAGTTAGCTGATGTTGTTGTACAGTACTCTATGTACACAAGTTAAGAATAACTGAGTTGCTTCTCAACGGACTGAAAGCTCGCTCCGGTCCTGGTTCTCTGTTAAAGCATATACGTGCGGGTGTACTAAGTATTTCAGGTCATTCAATAAAATTCTTGGAAGATAGCGTGATCAGCCGTTTTAAAGACGTTGTACACATATCTGGTCCTCACAATATCGTTTATAGCTATTGTCTCTTTCTTCGAAAAGTATTGCTTCTAACGTCCTATACTATGGTTATTGCTCATAAAAATAAGGTATAATTATAAAACAATCAGCGTCATGACTTTTTCAAAGCTATTTCTGTCCACAGAAGAAATGTGATATAAAATAATTTATAATCTGACAAGTGCACGTCTTGAAGAAATAGTATAGATTACATTTACTGAGACTAAGAATTTATCTGATACATCTACTCATTCGTATTTGCTGCAGAAATGGTATTGGGGTGCCATTAATAATACCAATTAAAGACTTGACAAACAATAATATGCTTTTCTCATAACAAATGCTACTAATCGCTGATAAATTACCAGAAAAAATACCTTTTATTTCTGATAGACCTCAAGGCACCCTCCCCAGAAGGCCTTTTCATATTTCTCTGAAAAACATTGACTCGCACAGTGAATCCAATGTTGGTCTGTTTCTGTAATATAAAAATTTTACGAGCATTGACTGTTCGAATTAGCGCTTTCCAGTAACTACGACATTAGAATAACTGCCAAATTGTGCACAATAAGGGTTGTGTATTAATTTGCTAACGTCTTCATACACCACTGAAAGAGAAAAAGGTGCCCTTAAATTTTATTTAGCAATGTAGTATCGCAAATTTCTTCACTATCTGTTCACTATTACCGTGTTATATATACATAAACTGTAATATTCATGTTGGCGATGCATATGTTGGCACATTTTAATGGGGGAAAAACGCAAGTTGTTCGGATCTCGATCTTTCACGTTGAGGCCCGTTGATTTATCCTGACTTATGAAAAGTGTTTACCATGCATCATGATTTGTCATTATTTTTTTAGTATTCTTATCCTTTTCGGAACCCACTGTTTTCAACGCTAATAACCGAATCTCATGTACCACATTATTTTGCAGCACTGTATGCTCTGTACTTTTCTTCTTGTAAATTTTAGATGCTGGGGGCCTTGTTGTAATAATCAGCAGTAGTTATAAATAAATAAATATTGTTACGGACTTCGTCTCAAGCAGAGCACGGAGGAGGGAAGAAGAAGGAGGAAGAAGCAGGCTGCACCTGGCCCGGCTGCCACAGCACTGTGAATAAACACCCCTTTCTTATTTCACCATAACAACTTGGTGGAAGAAGCTCCGTTCGATTACTTCCTACGGCGCTGCAAGACCAACTGGAGTTTCGACGTAGTCGCCGCCATGCTGGACTGCCACCGCTCCCGACCATTATAGACCACACCGACTCTAACCGTGCAAGCCGCGACGCTGCAAGCTAGGCTGGCGACAGGCCTGCCCACTTCAGCCCTATTCCGTCCCAGCCTTACCGAGAACCACTACCGTTGGCAGAAGAAGGCGGTGAGAACGTTGAGAGTGACAGTGGCTACTTCATTATCAACGAGTTAGTCGGTACAACCGGTTGGACCCTGTCACCACGCTAACAAATGTCGTTTTCTTTCTAACTCACAGGCGATGACATGGTTTGAGAATAACAAGGTCAGTTTGATGACTTGGGGCGGTTTGCCACTGAGTTTAAAAAGCGTTTTGGCGACTCTGTTTGTTCTGAGCAAAAAGCGGGCTAAGCAGACCCTTGCTCAAAGAGCTAAATGGCCCAATGTAACTTGTACCACTTAAACTGAATAAATCCTAATATTATGCAGATGTGTCAATTCCAACATGCCCGAGGAAAACAGAGTTGGCCACATATTGAAGGGTATCGCGGCTGACATCTACAACTTCATAAAAAACAAAGACAACCTTGACGCTGTCTCCGATCTCATTAGATATATCCGCTCGTTTCAAGCTTTCAAAATACGATGTATTACACTGAAATTTGGGCGGCTGGCCGCCATGCCTACCGTAGCCAGCCTTGATGACCAAGCCCCTAGATCTTCCGTCGACTATCCGACAAATCGTGCGGGAAGAAATTCTACGGCTCAATTCAATTCCCCTGCATGAATCTGTTGAGGTCTCTGTCCAGAGGGTCTCTAGATGGCTGGCTTCACCACCACAAGCATTTGCAGTGTAGCCTTCTTCCCAAGCTCCTGAAGTTGCAGCTTCAATTGTCCACCTGCCTATGCATTTTGCCAAACCGAATGCGTCGATGCTTGACGCCCCAAGGTATGACGTCACCACAAGAGCACCTAGGTCTTCAATTCGATCTATCAGGATTCCTGAGCACTATATGATTCAGCCAGACCTACGACGCACGCTGCTGTTTCTGGTTCTTATCCACCACAGCATTTTCTACCTTCTCCACCGATATGCTACTGTGGCGTCCAAGGTCACATCGTCAGGTACTACCGCAGTATGTTCCCGCCACGCTATAGCCCCCCGGCGCATCCAGCAGTACCAAACAATCGGCAATACAGCCCTGTTTTTGAGCAATCAAATACTCCGCGTTGATGTTACCGCAACATCCAAAACGAGAATATCCACGACCATTCCCCTGCATCTGATCGAAGTGTTACCCCTCCACCCGCTTGCCGTGCGCGTCGTTCTCTATCACCGCGGCGGCGCTCAATGCCGCCCCGTCAGGAAAACTAACCAGCGCGACCAATGGGGGTGAGGTCGCTGGAAATGTGCTGTGTGCCAACATCCCTCCAACTATAATGCTCAAAAACAAATTTTGTGTGTTAATTGATGGTATGTGTACATTAGCTTTGGTGGATACGGGTGCGACTGTGTCTGTGATGAGTAATCAGTTTAGGCGCTCGTTGGACCACAAGGGATCTTTGAATATGACTATAATTCAACGTTTTGTGGTGAGTGGAGAGGCGTTGTGGCCTCTGGGAGTGTGCAGTGCGCAATTCTCTGTGGGTGGTGCAATGTTTCAAGCCGAATTCGTCGTCTTACCCCCTCTACGCATGACATCATTTTAGGAATAGACTTTTTGAAGTTTTGGGTCGCTAGGGTCGACTGCCGCTCTGGGGAACTCTGCGTTGATGTTTCCCTACCTCCTGGACTTTTAGGGGAGCCACACGTGCGTAAGGAAGTGATCGACGTAACAGAAGATACCAGTGTGCCAGGCCTTTGTATGATGTGCGTCCCAGTTTCGTGCCCCAGCCGTGCCTCCGACACCTTCGACTCTACGGTGGCACCGCTTCATTCTAACTGTGCAAAGAAGCACATTCTGGTTCCTCATTGAATACTATCGGTTGTCAAGGGCTGCTCACGACTGTGGGCCATCAGTTGTTCTTCGCACCCTGTAGTTCTACATGTGAATATGAAAGTGCAGCCAAGACGACGCTCCGTCGGTGGCTTTGGTTCCTGATGCACCTGGCGAAGTTGCTGCCCCTCCAGCTCCTGACTCAAAACTGCATCGGATGATCAGGCGCTCTCTAACCAGTGAACAGCGTAACGCTTTGGAGGCCTTACTGGTCAAGTACTCTTCCGTCTTTGATTTTTCGGAGCCCATTGGTTCGTGGTGCATTCCCGTGACACGTACCCGGCATTGCATTGACGCAAGCTACTCACACCCAATTCGACAGAAGCCGTACAGAGTGTCGTCAACAGAACGCCAGGTCATCAATGAGCAGGCTCGGGATATGCTTGAAAAGGGTGTTATTTAAGAGTCATGCAGTCCCTGGGCCGCCCCAGTAATTATGGTCAAGAAGAAAGATGGTACATGGTAGTTTTGCGTCGACTATCGCCGCCTGAATGCTGCAACAAAGAAAGGCGTGTATCACTTCGCCGGATCGATGACGCCATAGATTGTCTGTTCTCCGCATCATACTTTTCATCCGTCGATCTGAGATCGGGATATGGGCAGATCCTTATGCACCCTCACGACAAGGAGAAAACGGCTTTTATCAAAACCGATGGTGTGTTTGAATTTATTGTAATGCCTTTCGGGCTCCAATGCTCCTGCAACTTTCGAGAGATTTATGGACGCAATTCTACATGTGATAAAATGGCAAATATGTATGTATTACCTCGATGATGTCGTACGTTTTGACCGGACATTCAATGAGCACAATAAACGCCTCGCTCTCGTGCGGGACTGCTTCAAGAACACCGCTCTAGTGCTTAATTCGAAGAAGTGTCGCTTCGGTGAGCGTCAGACTTTAGCACTAGGACACCTCGTCGATCGTGAAGGCGTCAAATCTGACCCTCAAAAGACCGCGGCCGCTGCATCGTTTCCAACACCTCAGAACAAGAAGGAACGTCGAAGTTTCCTAGGATTGTGCTCGTATGTTCGCAGCTTCATTCCCCATTTTGGTGACATCGCTAACCCGCGCACGTGCCTTCTCCACAAATACGCTCCCTTCTAGTGGACATCAGAGTGTGACGCTTCTTTTCGCCAGCTCAAGTTTTACTAACATCACAACCGATTATCCGGTATTTCAACCCTTCTGCTCCAATGGAACTGCACACGCACGCCAGTAGTGTTAGCATTGGTAGTGTGCTGATTCAGCGTTACGACGACAAGGAACATGTTATTGCTTACGCCAGTCGCTCCTTAAGCAAACCTAAACGCATTTACAAAATTAATGAACAGGAATGCCTCGCTGTAGTTTTCGCCGTTCAGCGGTTTCGCTGTTATATATACGGGCGACCCAATCCGCCTTTTGCGGGACGCGATTGCGCATGCGCGCAACCCCTAGCGGCGCAGTCGCGAAGCTGACTGGTTGGATGGACAAATCGGCGGCTTCCCGCGGCGCCTGAACTTCTGCGGTTGTTTTGGTGGTCGTTGTTGAATAGTGCGACGGTCCTGACGATGCCGACAAGCTTCTTGTGTAGCGTTTAGGTGCAATACGAAATGTTTAAAGGGAAGCGGCCTCGGATTTTTTCGCTTTCCAAGCGCTTCACAAGACCGTATTCGACGCGAAGCTTGGATAAAAGCTGTTCGTCGGCAGGACGATCAAGGGCGCCCTTGGGAGCCGTCGAGCGCATTTAGGCTGTGCGGGAACCACTTTGTAACAGGTACGAACTAGGTAATGAGGTTAAGTATTTGAGCAAGTTGTAATGAAACCGTTCATTAATGAGCAGGACAGCCCTCCATGTCACCGCGGCACCGTGACTTCGTCCCGACGATGTTCACCTTTTCGGGCAACGAGGCCAAGCGGGCGAATGCTCTGAGCCGTTTTCAACGTGCGACAAACCCGAGAGCAAAAGAAAAGCAACCAGAGGAAGGTGTGTTGTACGTGTACTCCTATCAAATGCAAGAGCTGCGAGTATTGTATCGCCGTCATGGCTAGATGCGCTCCTCCTGCGTTCATCGCCCGCGCTTGTCTTTATATGGACGCACAGATGATACGCGCTTGTTTACCCGATGAAGCGGTGTTTTGGGGAGGAAAGTGTGATGCAGATTGTTTTCTACATATTTGTTTATATCCGTGCATTGAATATGTCATCACAACGCTAGTTTAGTGGTGGGATGCATCTGCTGCATGCTTTCTCCAGAGCAGCATGTTTCTTCCATGACGTTTTTTTTTATTTTTTTACTATGTGCCCTCACTCAGCAGTGCCATATTGTTGATCCAGAGCTTCATTTTGCTTCTGCGGTGCAAGATAATGGAGGTAAGTTTATTTGTGCCAGTTTGTTTGCGGCTGTGTTCAGTATTTTTCATCTTATTTGTGCAGATGACAAGGACATCGATAGTGTTAGTGAAGGAGACTTGCATGGTTGGTACTTCGTATCCAAAGCATGAACATTTGGTTGTCTGCTTTGACGAATTAGGATTTCCTTTTTTTATAGATACTCAGCACCACCAGACCTTTAATCATGCTGTACATGGCAGCACTTCAAACACAGGTTAGTCATTTTTCATTTGCAAAAGGTGCAGTGGTGTCGCAGGTGTAAATATTTTAAGCTATACTGATGAATTGTTGCTTGCAGACCACAGTGAAGATGCTGTGGATGGCTTACTGCTTCTGAAGAGTTGCACAGCAGCTAACCGAGGTGAAATGACTGACAGAAGAGCCTCAGAAGAATGGTGCCGAGAAAACAATGAAAAGCTGCTGCAAGAAAATGCAGCTCTCAAAAAAGAAGTAGAGAGGTGGAAGGCGAAATGTAAAAAACTTAAAAGGCGGATACTCTGTCTTGATAACATTGAGCCACCCGTATTTAAGCTTTATACCGGGCTCGCAAGAAGAGAGCAGTTTGAAGCCTTATACAATCATTTTGTGGGTAATGCAAGCAAAATGCAGTACTGGAACTGCACAGCAAAAAGCAGAGATGCAAGTCAGCTTGGAGATAATGGAGAAAAGGAGCTCACAAAAAGAGAGGAGCTTTTTGTGGTGCTATACCGATTCCGCACAGGAACATGTGCAAAAGAGGTCGCAAGGAACTTTTGAGTTTCGGAGTCTTTGTTGAGCAGGACCTTTTGCACATGGGTGAACTTCCTAGATAAAGAACTCACTTTAATGAACAGTTTTCCCCTTTACAACAGGTAAAAGAGTACATGCCAAAGACGTTCAGACTGTTTCCTGATACCGGAGTTGTGTTGGATTTCACTGAAGTGAAAATTCAGAAGCCTTCTCGTCTAACTGCTCAGAGGCAGACGTTTTCTCCATACAAACATTACAACACATTTACGGCTCTCATAGGAGTTACTCCAGATGGCTATGTTTCATTCATGCCTGACCTCTGGGGAGGCCACGTAAGTGATACGGAATGTGTTGTGAAAAGTGGTTTGCTTAACCTCTTGCAGCCAGGTGATGGGGTAATGGCTGATAATGGCTTTCGCTTAGAAAGCAATCTTCCTGAAGGAGTCAAACTTTACATGCCACCTTTCAAAAAAGCTCTACGATTTTCAGCTGAAGAGGTGAGGGCCACAAGGAATGTAGCAAGTGCCCGCATCCATGTGGAAAGGGTGATAAGGCGCATTAAGAAAATTCATTTCTTTGATAAGCCCATCTCTATTAACATGCTGGACATAGCGAGCAGCCTGTTCAGGGTATGTGCATTCTTGTGTAACTTGCAGCATCTCATTATGGAAGTGCGTCAGTAAGCAATTTGTTTTCACGTTTTCACATCTGGCCCTTCGACAACCGTAACATGGTTACTGCATACAGTAATGACTAACTGTTTGCTTGGGGGAAAATTAAGCAAAGGTTTAACACGGCTAAACCTAAGTGAAAGCGTAAGGTTATGCATACTTATACTTGACTAAGAGACCTGAAAGTCACACAAGCAAGACGTACCGAGCGTAGGTGCCCACCCGACTTGTAAAGCCTCGCTTTAACCAAGCCGTATAAACGTACCTGCACGACCTATGCCTGGCTCGGCATCCAAGTGCACTGGAAGGTTGATTCTCGTTCTACCTTCCCACCTGAAATGAACCCCACTTGGCAGCTGAAGTTGGAATCCCAGTGGCGAGCTACCACCTGACAGAGCAATGCTTGTGGGGACAAATGTGCACACGGCGAAAATCTATAGAACGCAGTAAAGCTTTCACTTGAAACAAAAACATAGAAGAAACTTTTCTGTCATCAACCTGCCATTATTTGAAGTTTGTGTCTAGGCGTCAAGTGTTGTCTCCTTGCTTTTTTTAAAAAAACTTGAGTGGCTGCAAGACTGTTCTCAAAGTCAGACCGTAGAGATTGTGTTGGCTGTTCCCTAGCATCACCAAGTTGGTTGCCTTTGGGAGTGTTCATTAAATGTACATGTAACATTGGCCTATCCACATTGAGATTGATTACCATTTGCTCGTAATGCATTGAAGCTTGATGGGTTCCAGGTGTTGCTGCATTATTTGATGGACATTTAGTGTCACATGCTGACTGAGAAGAGCGAGAAGGCTGTTTCAGAAACTACCAGATATGTGGTTGCAGCAGAGTTGCTGAACTTTCTTTTCTCACATATGTTGTCGCTGCTTGTGCATCAAGAAGTAGTCATAGCAGTGCATCTGAGGGTTATCAAGTCATTTTTAATACTGTAACATAATGCACAGAAGCATGGCATGGTTCAGTCACTTCAACTTGGCATTTTTATTTATTTGTACATTCTGCAGTCCCGTACAGATCGAAAACTTGCACATTTGTCACTTTTTCATAAATTGCATCATCACTCAGCACTTCAGAGTGACTTTTTTGTTCACCCTTTCATATCTGACCGACGTGACAATCCTTTTAAAGTTACACGCCTGTCATGTCGTACATTTAACCATGCATATTCATTCACACCACACTACAACTAACTGGAACACTGTCTTTACGTGTCACTACTGCCACTGATCTTGATAAATATTATGTGATGTCTGGCCTATTTACTGCTTAACTTCCTTGTGTTTGTTATCTTGTCAATTCATTGTCTTTTGGCTTGCATTTTTATTAACGTTGATTCATGTTTCATTTCAATGCTGCTGTTTCCATGAGTTGTATGGCAGGTACCAATTTTTCACCTGCATTCCTGCACTTGCTCTGTTGAAGTTTCTGTTTCTCCTGTTTTTCCTTTACACTTCATTGAAGAATTAAAACTAGTATTCTTCCAATACTATATGCTGTATTTTTGTTTGCTTTCCTAATTGATTTTGGGGTTTATTTCCTACTTTTATTGACTATACCCCTCTCCTACGCAATACCCCGAATTGTGAGGACCTCTAGGAGTATTTCATATAAATATGTACATATGCATTGATTCAGTCTACATATACACATACAGCTTGCAGTAAGGTAGAGGATGCAGCTGTCAGCATTTAAACGAATTTAGTAAGCATTAGAGAGCAGGTCGTCAATGTACAGAAAGAAGCCTTAAGCAGACCTTTGAGAACATCTGATGAAACACCTATGGTGGGAAATAGGAGTTGAAGCAGGTATACTGTGAATGAAAGAAAACAAACCTATGACTGCAATGCACATTTCAGTATGACTATTAAAAACATGAAGTTTATGAACTACACAACTATGGGTGTGACTTGAGCTACACAACCATACCGGTCGACTGCTGAACCCAAGAACACGGGATGGAATCCTGGCCGCTGCGGTTGCTTTTCGATGGAGGTGACAAGCAAGGTGCCGATGGCAGTGCACGTTAAAGACCAGCAGGTGGTCGAAATTTTCTAATCCTTCACTACGGCATACCTCATAGTCTGAGTAGCTTTTGGGCATTAAACCCTATAAACCATCTACATTCATTTACATCCATCTCGGCCGCAGCAGCCACTTTTCAATGGAGGCAAAAAGCAATGCGCCCGTGTGCTGTGCGATATCAGTGTGCATTTAAGAACCCCAGGCGGTCGAAATTTCTGGAGCCCCTACTACGGCGTCTCTTATAGCCTGAGTCGCTTTGGGATGTTAAACACCATAAACCTAAAACCAAACCATTTACATTCATTTAAACTCTTTACATGCATTCATTCTGCAATGCAGGATACAAATACCCTGTAAACAGTTTTTCTGCGGCCTGCAAGAATTCAGTGAATTCTGCAGAGTCATACTTTATGGTGACAGTTACTGCTTCATTTTGGCTGCAGTAAACAACAAAGTCATATTCTGGAATGTTTAAGACGCCCATTGTGACATTCACCTGCGTTTGGTACAATAGCTTTGGTGACTTTTTACTGAAGTCTTTGAACGAATTTTTCAGCTGTAAGGGACACTTCACTCCAAGCACCCGAACTGTACCTTTGCAGCATTCACAATCGAAGGCCACAATGCCATCAGGTGAAGCCCCAACAAAGGGGACTTCCCTGAAAATAGTTAATCCCACTTCTGTTAAAGATGGAGCATGGCCACTTTTTTTAATGCAAGAAATGTAGAACTCCTTGGCTTCCGTTTCTTTGTGCAGTCCCTCGTTCACGGCAGAGCTTCTGAATGTTGCTGTATGTAGGACTAGGATCACAACTCCACGCAGGTTGTGTGGCCGTGGTTCCTTGTCCAAGTTATGTCTACGAGTCAGGCATGCACGGGCAATACTTGCAGTGACCATGCCTTGCCTGTAGTGCATCCAATGTGAAGAGATAGACTGCACTTTCGTTTTCTGCTGAACTTCAGCAATGTCTTCATCAGTGTAAGCCTGCTTCAGCCAAGTCAAAAATTCAGTCCCTGTCATGTGGTGCTGAGCTTTGACAAGGTCCGTAAGGGCTGGGTTACCCTGATGAGCTGCAGAAAAAGTAGGAAAAATAAAAGCTGTGGCAATGAGCAAGCTGTAACAGCAAAACAAAACCTGCACATTTTATGCATATAAAACGCATAAGTCCTTTTCCGAAAGAAAATTGATTTTTTTTTTCAATCATGCAATCAAAATCTCAAAGCTTCCCAGAAACTCCAAACTATTGGCAATGAGAGAACAAAAATGCTGTCAGCTTCAAGCCATTCGGAACCTTAGCAATACATACGAGCTGCATAGCTTGGCTCTTAACCTTGTTGGCTTTATTGTTTTAAGGTGGAGATTGCGGTAGTGCCACATAAAGAAATATACTGGAACCTGTTACTCACACATAGCTAATATATAACAAGATGATATTAGAGACGAGGCCATAAATATAGGTTCCTGCCAAGCTATCTATAACATACCTGCAGGCGTCTGGATGGATGTATTGGCTTCATTGTTTTGGGGTGATGATCGAGGTAGTACTGCATAAAAAAGTGATATCATCAAAGTGCAGTGGTATAATTGTAGATAAATGTGGCTGCAAATAAAACTGTCACAAGTGTCTAGACACCACACTTTGTTTCCATGGTTTACCCGAAGTCCCTTTCACATGCTTGGTTTGCTGGCTCAACACATATGAACATAAACACACCTGATATGACGTCTCCAGTCGGCTGCCTATTTTCAGGTTCAAGGGAAACTGGCGGCTGAAACAAAAAGACAGAGGGACACTTAAGCTGTGCACTTAAGGGTATGACGCGATAGCGTAGGCTACCACCCGACATATAAACCCTGCTTTAACCAAGCCGTATCACCGTGCGTACATAGCCTAGGTGTAGTGCACCTGACTCAGCATCCAAGAGCATTGGAAGGCTGATCCTTATTTCATCTTCCCACTGCAAAGGAGCAACCCGTGTTGGCAGCTCCTCCCAACTTTCGAATATTATGTGGTCTCGTTAAGCCGCACAAACCATCGAAGAATGTGTGTCCGGCTATGCCACCTGCCAGCACCATCCTCGTGATTTTTCGCTCACAACGCCGACGCCAACACCGGATTTTCGAGCAATGGGCCCTTTAGCGGTATCGCATTAATATATCTGTGAATAAAAACTCTTATTTTGTTGCAGTAAAAACACCAAGCAGTCATGTATATATATGTATGACATACTCCACAAACTCTGAAAATATAACTTCATGGTTGATTCAGTAACAAACTGCTCTAAGCTATGTTAGCATTAGAACAATAAATAATCGGCTATATTGCATGTTAAACCTTTTAATGATTCTTTGCACAAGTCTTTGAGAAAAACCTTAGAAAAATCAAACCTGTTCTGTAGCTTCCTTGTTATATCGAAGCCACAGTGAACGGGGAGTTGCATTTCGCAGCTCTCTCCTTAATGTGCCTATGTCAGAGGGATGCCGATTGGGGCAAGGGTCATAGGACCGCTTGCGCTTGCAAGCTTCATTTCTGTTGTTGTCAGCTACCTTAAAAGTAATGTCCTTCAATGGATTTGACACCTCCACCTTTTTGGCTAAAATAAAAGCATATGATAAGCACACTTTCATAACATTCTGGTAAACTATGAATTACCTGCAGATGGCACAATACAAGCCCATGGCAAATCTGTGCACGTCTGGTCTGGCTCTGCAGCTGTGCTGGCCACGACCAGCAGCAGCCCCATCACATGTTGGCAGTTGCCACTTAACCTGCGAATAAACAAGGGATTACATTATTTGCTGCTCTGTTTTGGGGAGAATTGTGCAGCATTTTAATATATAGTTTATATCTAATATCAGCCACTGGTAATGCGCACAATTTCTGACTGTCTGGATACACTAGTACAACAGCTTATAATTTTGCTTTATAATGTGCAGATGCAGAATGGAGACATTGACATGCTATAGAAAGTGTACGCGGAGTTCGAGAAATTTCATTACAAGCATGAAAATTGCAGATGTACAGCCGCCCTGATTTTTAACAATATAGCGCGAGCATCGACCAAACTGCTGGTCAGCGCCTTATAACGGCGATAAGCGTGCAGCACGGCGAGAGTTCGTGCATGCGCAAGAATGTGGAACGTCGCAAACAGATATTGGGGCAGGGCGTGTGTTTTTGTGATCCGAACAGCGTAGCAGAAGACGCTCTCTCTTCGTGCGCGTGCGCGAACTCTCGCCGTGTTGCACGCTTATCGCCGTTATAAGGCGCTGAGTAGCAGTTTGGTCGACGCTCGCGCTATATTGTTAAAAATCCGGGCGGCTGTACGTAACAACATACTGCAAGTGCATGGCCTTCCAACTCTCAATGCCTTGTTATTGCTTGGTTGAAATGAAAATATTTTGATCATGCTTAAATCTGTGCAATGCTCGGGCTACCCCTCTGAAAGAATTTATGCATGCTCGCAATATTCTGTCGGCATGCATACATGATTTTCATGCACCATCCATCCTGTCTATTATCAGTCTCTGACTTGCTTGTTGATGCATCCTGCTTTCTTTCCGTCACATGACCTACGTACGCTCGCCTGCCTTGGTATCCGCCCATGGCTACCGTATACTAAAGGCAAAATACAAAAACGTTCGCGTGCTGTGCGACGTCACTTGCAAGTGAAATAACTCAAAGTTGTACATATTACTACGCTCTTCATTATAGCATCCGCTACAGCCAATGTGTCTCGCACGCCTCGCACGCTTCTAGTTATTTCCTCACCCAAGTGACCTAGGCTCGGATTTTGGTGGGACCAAAAATTATTCGAGCGTTATTCACCTCATTTTCAAAAAAAAACTGTAGCGCGGCCAGACGTGCGGGTGGGCGGGCAGTTGGACTAAAAACCCAAACGACGCTGCTCTCACGTGTATCACGACGGATACATCGGCATATAACGCAAAGCACGCGAAACCACGGCACGATTTTATGACGAGCACTACCGCTAATAGGTTAGGAAAGAGTATATAATGCTAAACGCCAGGTAAGCAGAAGCAAATTCGCGGGCGCAGAACTGATCCGACAATAGTAAGAAAGTGCACTTACCCGGCCGGGCAATGGCAGTGTGCCTCGGTGATTTCACCAGCCGTTTTCTGCACTACTGTGTGCACCAGGTAGTAGCCACCTTTCATTGATGGCAGGCATATCTAGCGGTAAACACCGACCTCCCTGACTGGGGATATTTCATGAAACATTACGTTTCGTATGTAGCCCTCATCTTTGAAGCGGCGGCCCTTGCTCAACTGGCGATCGCATCGCATGCCGGACGACTGGAGGTACCGCTGAATTTGTTCGTCAGTGGGCTTCGCTGCATTTCTCGGGCATGACACCCAGCCATCGCTTAGCCCTAGATACCCACCAGGTATCAGGTTCATCCCAGGACACGTCATCGTAGACAGATCCAAAATTATGTCCGGCAAGAAAACGTTCTCCGCAGCGGCGGTTAGCGTGTCGAGGAGTGTGTCCGTGCGGCGCAGCATCCTGCCAGTTAGGTTGCGGCGTTGTGCACGAGGTGGCAGCACAGGAAAACGCAAAAGGCCGATTCACACTGGTTACTGATCATCATTCCATGTGCTGGATGATAAACCTCCGTGACCCATCTGGCCGTCTTGCATGGTGGGCAATCCGTTTACAAGAGTTTCGTACAAGAGTGGGCACCGCACGCTGACGCTGACTGTCTCTCACGTTTGCCGCTTCCCAAGACGGAATGTGACTCCGACAATTTTTATCATTATTTTGTTGCGGTTTTACCTCCATTCCCCGATACCCGCACGTCCCGCACTGAATAGAGGAAGGACGAGAATCTCCAACCATTCTTTACAGCTGCATTGGAACCTACAGTTTCCAGTCCCTATTGTATACGGGGTGGTATTTTGTACAAAAAGTACTATTCAGCCACTGGTCTCCGCTACCTTCTGGTGGTGCCCTCAGCCTACGCGCCTCTGTTCTGCGCATTATGCACGACGACCCCACTTCGGGACACCAGGGATCTGCGCTGACGTTCTATCGCATCCAAGAGCGTTTCTACTGGCCGTGCATGCGTCAAACCACTCAGAAGTATGTGGCTAGCTGTGGTCAGTGTGCGAGTCACAAACGACCCGCCGGCACTCTTCCTGGTCTCCTTCACCCTGTGACGACTCCAAGATTCCCTTTTGAGAAGGTCGGGATAGACCTCTTGGGACCCTTTCACAAGTATCATTCTTGCAACCGCTGGATCGTCATCTGCACTGATTACCACACTCGTTACTGTGAGACGACAGCTCTTCCATCGGCTACTGCACACCAAGTCTCCCTTTTCCTGCTTCACTCTGTTATACTGCGCCATGGGCCTCCCCGAGTGTTGATCATCGACCGAGGTCATCAGTTCACGGCTGATGTCAAAGAACTCCTTTTTTTGTGCCAAACGCATTTCCGACATTCTACCCCTTATCATCCGCAAACAAATGGGTTGACCAAGCGATCCAACTGGACAATGACCAACATGCTTTCAATGTACGTCGCCGCCGACCACAAGGACTGGGACTGTATGCTACAATTTGTAACATACGCATACAGTACCGCCCAACAGGAAAGAACATGTTACAGTCCATTCTTTCTTCTCACTGCCCGGTCTCCTCGGCATACCATACACACCATCCTCCTGTTCTCCACAGACGACGACCTTGGGGTTGCTGAGATCCTCTGCCGGGCTGAAGACGCCAGCCGGGCAGCCCGCCTGAGAACTCTCGGCCCCTAAAAGCGCTCGAAATCCCGCTACGGCGACCACCATCGCCACGTCACCTACCTCCCTGGTGAGATGGTCTGGCCCTGGCGTCCACTAAGGAAGCTTGACTTAAGTCAGAAACCTCTCGTGCACTATATCGGTCTCTGTTATCCTCGAGAAAATTAGTGATCTCACCTATCGGAATGCGCGCCTCACCAAAAGGGGTCGACCTTCTTCACGAACTGTGTTTGCTCACGTCGCGCGTCTGAAACCCTGTCATCCTCGTGCTGATTATTTAATCGTCCGGACGGCTTCGCCTGTGACGGGGGATGTGTTACGGACTTGGTCTCAAGCAGAGCACGGAGGAGGGAAGAGGGAGGAGGAAGAAGCGCTGGTTTCTGGGGGCTAGCAGGCTTCATCTGGTCCAGCTGACAAAGCACTGTAAATAAACACCCCCTTCTTAATTTACCGTAACAATATAGATTAGCTCTGGTTTAGCTTGTGGTGAAACCTGGAGTTCGGCTTGAAATTATTGACTTGGCGTTTGCATATAGTAGTTTACTCTATGATTGCAGCCTTTTTTATGCCAAAGATGGCACTTTGGACCACTAACGTGCGATGAGGCGAAAGCTACTATCGAGCGGTGGTACGAAGCCCTCTCCTACGGCATCTCGTTCTCACTTTTCACTCCCACCTTCGACATGACGCGATAGCCTAATATACAAGGCACCATATTAATTCCCGCTTTACCCGCCCCATGAACGCGCCAGCGTGGCCTATGCATAAAGTGAATGCAATGGTTTTGGCAGGCTGGTTGTGATATCACCCTCCTATATAAAAGGAAAGGCCCAAGTTGGAAGCTCTTGCCAAACGTAATGTCAGGAAGCCCTACATCCAGTCAGTGCTCGACCATGTCAGCTGCCAGCTGCTGCCTCCCACGCATTCTTCTTCTTCTTCTTTCTTCACTATTCGGACAGACAGGGACAGGCACGGAGAAATGGTCAGACTGTGGGCAATGTAGCTCTAGCTACAAAGTTGAAATCTCATATATTGGCAGCTTCACTGGACAAGTTTGCATTTTTGCTTTATTTTTAAAGGTTAACCACTATCGATGCTTGCTGCAGAGGTAGAGAAGTTACTTTTGTAGCGAGACCTACATTGTCTAGTCTCGCCATTTCACTGTGCCTGTCCGTGGCTGTCCGAAGAGCAAAAAAAGAAAGAATACTGATATTAACTCGGTACTTGATAGAGGCGAACGACAACATCGAGTGGCTAAGACAGAAGGTTCGTTTGAACGTTGGGATGGTGGTGTGCCCCGGAGTTCGACGTAGACGATGTCATACCACTAGAAATATTCTACACCAGAATGAGGATGGCCAACGACGAGAGGCAAGAGGGGCTCATACGTGAAGAGATTCTCCCATGGCGTAAATAAAGCTGTGACCATGGAGTGAACTACTATGTGCAAAAGCCGTGTCTTCACTTTTAAGCCGAACCTAAGCGTAGTCATGCAGGTTGCTCTCGCGTAACTCCAGGTTTAACCACAAGCTAAACCCCAGCTAATATTTTGGAGTATTGTTAATTCCGTTTTAGATTATGCTTTTTTTCTGTGGGAGACCCGTAGTATCAAACTTATGTAGTTGTGTAGGCAAACTGGGGACAGAATAAAGGCTGGGCATGTGATATGACCTCCCTAAATTCTGCAGGAATTTTACCGTTTATAAGTAATATTCTCAGAGAGTGATTTTCCTGTGAAAACAAAGATATCTTTGAAAAA
The DNA here is from genome assembly GCA_023969395.1 of Amblyomma maculatum. NCBI lineage: Eukaryota > Metazoa > Arthropoda > Arachnida > Ixodida > Ixodidae > Amblyomma > Amblyomma maculatum. Next base: position 309,272 of record JAJIZL010022461.1, on the reverse strand, counting down.
TGCAATTTATTTCATAGTATTCATATTTTTAGGAACTCTAAATTGGTACTTCTACGTGCATGCACAGTGCAATGTTCCGCTACAATATGCTAGTACAGAAAAATTAAGAGACTTTCATCGTAGAATTAATGTGCAATAGGGCACTTTCTTCTGAGACCTTTACGAGATTTAAATATGCAACCATGAGCTGTAGTAATTATTAAAGTTGGTTATTAGCTTCATCTTTTTAAATTTCTTCTTAAGGTCGCAATTTACAGAAACAGTTGGCAGCGATTTTATTTTATGTGTTTAAAATGTAATGCAAAACCTCATTTTACCGACGGGCACAAACAAAATAAGACAGCACGAGTACTGGCTCCAACAATTTCGACTCTAGCGGTCATATACGTCGCCACTAGATTGTGTGCATAATAACATATTACTTGTTTTAATGTACGAGGATGCGTATTGCCACCGCTGCTGAAAGAAATAAGTAATTGATAAAATAGCACGCAATACATACCATAATAAGATACAATTAAAAGGATAAATAAACTGTTAAGTGTCCCGTTCTTTTTCATGTCCGATTCCAGGGTGTCAAACCAACACTTATTCAATATGAAGCTACCGGCGGTCGAAATCCAGAATAAAGTATTGAATTTATGGTGTATTATGGGTGCGACTTTGCTACTCACTTTGCTACTCTTAGCAAAGTTGAGAGGAGCAAAGTTGCGACTTTGCAACTTTGCTACTCTCAGACAAAGAAAGTCTCATGCACCACTCGTTCGGCTCTAACGCTCAACAGAGTAAATGGGCAACGAGAAACTGATAATTAGGCGGGACGCACTCATCGCCGGGCATCGAAATTTCCACCAATCACAAACCGCACTCTTTCACCAGCTTCTAATTAGAGTTGACCACTTGCACAAACATTAAAGGAGCCTAACCAGTCTGCACATGCGCAATGACCGGCCGGGCCTTGCTAATCACGAGATTCTAAATCTTTTAGCTGCCTTTGGGGGTCACGAGAACAGAAACCTTAATTCCTGATTTCAAGTCCATTGCTCCTGTGCATCGCACAAAGACGCCGGCACGTGTTTATCGTCCCTCCTGCCCACACTCTAAACTTTGATTATTTTCATTTTTTTCTGCATACGTGGGTTATACCCTGCTAATACTCCTAATGCGGGCGAGAAATAAAGGCTTTTTCAATGGAACTTGCTGCTCTTCCTTTTCGGCGGGGAGGAAATAGGTCAATTAAGCCTTTAAATATTCAGCCGAGAAGGATCATTTCGGTTTTATTAGGCGTTTGGTAGGGAGCGCATGGTGCCGCGTTATGATCAGGCATATTATCTTCAATGGGCAGGCTACACGGTCCTTAATTCAGAATATTTATTTGGTGGTCGTTGTACGCACACTTATTCGTGCTTTTTCACAGAAATTCTTTTTTCCAAGCAGGTTGCATCTAAAACTTCTGCTCCTCATATTTTAGCTTAAACCACACTCTTTTCAGTTTTTTTATTAGAACAGAACTTTTGCGGCGTGATTCTGGCAGTGACAAGTGCAAGGCGGCCATTAAAGCGAAAGTGCTCTTAGTCGTTTTCTTTTTTCATGAGGTTATATAAGGGTATGTTTCAGTTTCTTTGTTTCAGAAATTATTTCCAAACTTGGCGTCACCCTGCCATGGTTGTTCAGTGGTTATGGCCAGACTACTTTGCCCAAGAATGCGGGATCGAATGCAGGCCGCGGTGGTCGCTTTTCGGTTGTGCGATGATAGTGCACGTTAAAGACCTCCGAGTGATCGAAACTTTCGGAGCCCTCCACTACAAAGTCTCGCCTAGCCTCACTCACTTTGGGAAGTTAAGCCCCTTAAACCAAAGGAAGTTGTGTCTAGTATAATTTGAACAAAAGAGTAGCAAGCGTAGGCAGAAATAAGTGGCGTTGCATAGACTGACTGCATACATTTCTTTACTTGTATAGTAATCCTGCAGTAAATAGTTATACGGGTATTTCAGTACCACGGAGTGTTTTCCGCCCTTTCTGGCCCAATCTTCAATCAATCGTATTGTTGGTTACGATTATACGAACGTTGCTCGATTAAAGGTCCCCAGAAAGGGGTCACCAAGAAGGGTAAACAACGCCATAACACTGATAGTTATTGAACCACCCATCATTCTCCCGCAAAAATTTTCGATCTAGCTTCTGCAACACCAGATATATCGGCGATTAAAAATGACCTTTCCAATTTTCCCTTTCAACTCGTACGCCGAAGGGAGCCATAAAAAAACAAAGAATACAAGTAAGTTCAAAGCTCCGCCCAGACATACGTCACTTCGACGAACTTCCGGTTGCCGCGCGCTGCACTCGCTCGCTGGCGTACTCCGCCAACCCGTCCTCGCTTGCACACGCCTGAGGAGTTCGCCAGTTCGCGCAGCGACGGTTAGTGTAACCGCGAACCCGTGGTTATCCTATGTTACACGGCGGACCAAACCATGATTGCACCACTAACCGCGGTTACCGCAAACCGAGCTTGACGACCTCGGTTTGCGTCGTTAACCGAGGTTATGAAGGCGTCTGTTGACGGAAGCTACTCGTCGGCGCCCGAGTGTGCGAAACGTACGAGCGGGTCTGCTTCACAAAGTTATTCATTTGCCCACTGTATCACGTTTAAAGATCGATGTATAGATTATGGTGCCGCCCGACGTCTTCGATTACGGCCGACAGCGCAGCGACTGCGTACTGAAGCCTTGTCTTGCCTACAGTATCGTTTGAACGGCTTGTTGCTGAGCAGAACGCCAAAAAAAACGCGGCCTTAGCTATGAAAGTACACGAGTTCGCAACGCTTGCAGCACGGGATGCCGCGAGCAGGCTGAGATACGTTACACAATTACCGCGGGGGTGGAACGTGCGAGCGCGGCGAACGCCGGCGCCGTGCGTGACCGTCCCTAGTCGTCGCTAGGCCTATTGTTTCGCTTCGAAGCCGCGGCGGTCGACGCTTTGGAACATGATCAACGCTGTCGTAAATCGTCTACTTATGAAACTGCCTTATAGTGATTCCTATCCTGCCATAGTAAAATAATTATAGGATTAACTCTGCCGACGCATTAATCGCAGAGCTAGTACGAGCAGATCGGATCAGCCGAAATGCACCAGCGGCAGCTGGCTTGAGCAGAAACTAGCTTGTATCACGGCTATAGCTCTTACCAGCAATTTGCTGCTGGTCAGCGATCCTCACGAGGGCTTCATACTTAATATTCGGCTCAGTATTCCAGACGCCAACAAAGTTTAGCACGCTTTATTTCGGACATCGGTGCTAACGATCCGCCGTGTCGTTCGCGAACGGCATGCGGGAGGAGGGGCCACAGCGGCGGTGTTTACGGCGGTCGAGGAGGTGCTGCCATCGTGCGGTGCTTGACCGTGCTATTGACGCCTCGTCGGACGACACTCCGATACTCCTGAAACCACGTTATATAATAAGATATTTGTAAATGCAGCTTCGTTCTGCCGATCCCTGCGTCGCTTCGGTTGTTGCACTTAATGGGCAATGGCCACCTAACCGATAAGGGCGGCGAGCTGTAACAGCCCGCACAGAGTTCGAGCAGCGTACGAGCAAACGACTTTCGCAGCTACCGGAAGTGTGTTCGTGACGTCATGGTTGCAGTGACCGCAGCGAATGGCAGCTTCTAGCAAGCCTTGCCAGTCAACCGACCCGTGACGTCACGGGATTAGGAAATAGTTCCATGCGACACCGCCAAGCGACATTTCCTCTGCCCGCGAATTTCAAAAAACGCTGTTTTTAAAAATCAATAATAAATCGCTGGCTTTGTTCCAAGGAGTTATACTTTGCGTTAATGCTCAAAAGGATGTGTTCTACACACTGAACACGTTTGTCAGTGGTTTCTTGGGGGCCGTTTCCGTGGACCTTTAAGTAGGCTTCTTCAGCCGCTGACGACGCCTTCAAAACTATTTTGCCTTTTTATGGCGTATTTCATCCAAATAGCGGGTTTAAACACTTAAATTATAACTGAAAAATACATAAAGTTTGTCAAAGTTGAATGAATCTGCAGAGCCATGATAAAGAGGATGCTTTATTTCCATTCGTTGCTGCGTCTATCTGTCACGTTCGTGAAGCGTCTTGCTTAGAATACCTTGCTTACATGGCGTTATGATTGAGCCTTATTTATAAGATTCGTTGCACACCAATGATGCCGCAACATATAATTAAAAAGCTATTGCGCATATCTGTGTTTTCCTCAAGCCTCGTTTACGAAACGCTTTTTATGACACTCGGACAATGTCTTTTGCAAGCATCTTCGCATCTGGCAGCCCGCCAAAAGCAAGGCAACGTTCAGGAGTTACATTCGCGTCGCATATTTTCGACGCCTGGACGAAATCGGCCAGAGGGAGGCACTTTATGCAAGTTCTTCCACGGCGGTTAACCACGAAGCAGAACATTTGTTATGCGGTCACACCTGCGAGACATGGTCACTTCGAGTTCAATTACACCAAGCCTTTAATAATCACTAGAAAAGGATCAGCCAGCGCACTCTTTTCATCTTGCCAGAATTGCAGTTGGACACGTTAGCTATGAATTTGTGAGTTGACAATACAATATTACAAGTTACAGGGAAACGCACTGACTTTTATCATAAACGGTATGTTCCAAATTAATGCTTCTATCCTGTTATTTTACCTGAGTTCTGTGTAGATAACATCGGCTTTGTTGCTCTTGAACGCTTTACAATGTAAGCACCAAAACATACCAGTTCGGCAAATTGTCCGTCTTTCCTCGAACTAGTCATGGGTACCATTGATCAAGTAACGGACAGCCAATGCCGAAAGCAGCAATTTTTACAAAACTGCACTCAATATTCGTTCTTCCGAATGCCTGGATCCGTACAGAGGGTGTCCAAGCTAACTTTAGGCAATGTTTAAAAAATGAAACTTCTTAGAAAACCCAGCGGAACCACATGTGTATAGCAGCCAGCTGTCTCACGCACCACATGCAATTTTTGTTTTGCAAATAAATAATGAAAATTAACAAAATTTGTCTCATTTGCTAACTATTGCCTTTAGACAGTAAATGGTATTTAAAAAGTTGGACAGCACTTCTGAAAATTTAATTCCATATATTTCATTTAAACAAAGCTCATTTGTATCTTTTTTCCAAGCTTTAAAGAAAGCGCGCTAATTACAAAAACGTATATAGCTTGACTGGCGCAGTCGTGCGCCACGATTGTGCTGCTCTCAACCAGGGCATTACTGAACGAAATCAGCTTAGGCCATGGCTCCACAGCCGCGTTGCAGTTAGTTAGTTTGTTGGTCCGCTTCAAGAAGTCGGCACGTATGACGGTACAAGTTCCAGCGAGCTCACTGCGCTGGCTGCGACCATGGCCACCATATCAGCCTACAGCTGGAACTGGGCTTGAAGTCTAGTCTGACGGAAGCCCGTCAGGTCGGGGTGGTACATGACAAAATCAGATGTCACTGACCAAACGTAAAGGATGGAATCAAGTTTCGGCTCCCCCACGTGAGCCTTGTTCCCAATGAGGCACACCGTAGCTGCGTCCTTCATTTTATTCACGGCGCATGAGCGAACTTAGGCACCTGGCGTAGATTGAAGGTACGTTTCCTTCATTCCGATTAAGCGTTTTCCCTGCCGACTGTATAATCAGCGATTTCAGATAGAGTCGTGATTTCTTGACCCTTCCTTTTGCAATCACGCAACCTCTGCCCAGTTCATGTTGTGAGTGGCGGACACTGAGTGCTCGGGAAGCGCATTTTGATCTGCGCGCTGATTTCTAACGTCACTCAAGTGATCACATAATCTTTGCTGAATGTCACCCGAGTCGCCGATGTACACAGACGAACTGGCCGCACATGGTATCGATTACACAAAAAAATGGGAACTGTTTTTTCTTCAGCTTATATTTGCCTTTCACAAGCTGACTCCTCAGTTTTCAATCTTGCACATGCGCGGTCTAGAGGCCAGGATCCTGGAATACAGAGACAATTCCGAAAGCTGAAAAACAATGTATTTTTCGCAAGACGACGGTTACAGTTCCACTGCTTGGAAGAAGTCACTAGCATACAACTGCATGAAACCCTCTAAGAACTAAGCATACAACTGCATGAAACCTTCGTTCGCGACAAGTTGAGCTTGCTCACGAGCACAAGTTGGAGAGGCTGAGGCTGTGCCGGGAAGACAGTTCTTCGGATGCACCGAAAACGTTTGTGTGGAACCTTTCGTCCTAATAGCCGAACAGTGCGGAAATGTCTTTCTTGAGCCTGGGCCTGAATGTCAACACACTCTGACACCAGGAAGGTTATATTTGTGGCAGAGAATGCTTTGAAACAGTTTGACCGTCGCAGCGAGACGAAGCCACTACACGCGTGGTGAGCGTCCTTTCCAAGCTACGTTTGCATTCATCGGTCTCTGCCATTACGCGCTAAGAAAAATAAGCTATTACAAACATCCACACTATGCTAGACATTGTGATACTTCCGGCCAACAAGGGAATGCAATTGTGCTTTTAGATAAGTGCGACTGGAAAAAGAAAATGCTGGTCCTCTTGGATGACGGTAGCACTTATGCTCATCTCGCTCGAGATCCGACGGCAAAAGAACAGATAGAATTACCGAAATTGCCGGCCGACGTCTTTTGAATGGTATCCCCGCAGCACAGGTCGCAGCATTTCTACCTTATATCCCACAATGGTTCAGCCCCGGCGATCTACGGCCTGCCAAAGATTCACAAGGCTGGCGTCCCTCTGCACCCCATAGTGGATTTTAAGTGTTCGCCGCTTCTGAATCTGTCCACGTTTCTGCACAGAGTTATCTCCCCTCTCGTCGGCAAAAGCTCTACCCACTTACGCAACACCAATAACTTCATCAGAAACGCCGCAGAAATCATGGTTTCATTCGCTGTAAAGCCACTCTTCACAAGTGTGCCGATTGACCTTGCAGTGGAAGTATGCACCGCCGCCCTTGAATCAGACCCATCAATGCCAGAAAGAACTCAGATCTGCATGAACTGACCCCCTTCTCATATTCTGCCTGTCAAACACGTACTTTATATTTGAGGATGTCTCGTTCAGGCAGATTCGCGGAGCCGTTATGGGTGCACCGATTTCTTCGACTGTCGCTAACTTGACCATAGAAGAAATCGAAGGCCGTACTCTTGTGTCCTTCACACCTGACCCAAAAGTGCTCCTGAGGTACGTGGACGACGGCTTCTGTATTCTGAAGAGAGAAGCACTACATGGCTTCATCATTGACCTCAACAGTTTGGAGCATAGCATACAGTTCACCGTTGAAGAGGAAATCAACGGCCGCCTCCCGTTCATAGATATACTCGCTTCCAGACGGTCATCACGTCAAAACTTTAGCGTCTACAGGTAACCCACGCACACCGACCGGTATCTCAATGTTAAGTCCGTTCACCGTATTTGCCAGAAACGTTCTATGGTGTCATAGGTCTCCCGTCCAAAAGCAATGTGTTCCAGAGGAATAGACTGGATTGCTGAAAATGTCCGTATACGGTGTGACTTGTCCACCTGCGCCTATCTTGTACACGTCATGGACTCTGTACAACGCTAAATTGAACATCCCAGGCTCCAAGCTAAACCTGCTGCCCTGCAACGGGCCGCGGTTTTATATGTTCCTGTGGCGCGCATATTACGCTCCTGCAAAGTAAAGACCGTGCATGTGCCAGCTCAAAAACGGAGGAGTCAGCTTGTGCAAGTCAAGACAAGCTGAAGAAAAATTCCCAGTTGTTGTTTATTCGATATCATGTGCGGAGTGCCCGTCTGTGTACATCGGTGAGTCGGATGACTTTACACAAAGATTATGTAATTACCAGAGAGAGGTCAGAAACCTGCGCGTAGATCAAAATGCGCTTACCGAGCACTCAGTATCTGCCGCTCGCAACCTGGACTGGACAGAGACACGTGTGATCGCAAAAGAAAGGGTCAAGAAATCACAGGCTCTATCTGGAATCGCTGATTATTCAGACAACAGCGAAAACGCTTAATCGCAATGTCGGAAACCTGCCCCCAATCTAAGCCAGGTGCCTGGGTTCGCTCATGCGCCATGAATAAAGTGAAGGACGTAGCTACGTTATGCCTCATTGTGAAAAAAGCTCCCGTGAGGGAGCCAAACCGTGATTTCATCTTTTTCTTTTGGTTGGCGCCATATAAATTCTTCATAGAACTGGGCTGTCTAGTCACGACTGCAGCTAATTTCGTTCACTAATACCGCCAATGAGAGCACGATAATAGTGCCATGCGAATGCATAAGTGACGTGATATTTGTATTTCGCGGGCTTTCTTTAGATCTTATAAAAAAAGTTGTTGTGGATCAGCTCTTGTTAAACTGAGGGCTAGTTAAAGCTAGGGAACTATGATTACGCCAGTAAATTGGTGGTGGCTTAGCTCTGCTAGGCCAGGATATAAGTAACGGAACCATGTGTGTCTGGCGCTGGGCTGCCTGCTCCTCTCCAGTCCAATCTATTCCCGTCCAACCCAATGTAATTCAATCCAATCCAGTCTAACATAATCAAATACAATTCATTCTCATATAATCCAGACCTATCCAGTGTAATCCTACTCTGTCCAATCAAGTACAGTTCATTTCAGTCAAATACAATGCAATCTAATCATCCTGTCCAATTCAATCTAATATAATCTGATGGCGTTCCATCCAATCGTGTCCAATGCCCAGTACACGCTCGCCCGAAATGCACCGCTGAGCGCCGACTAGCCTATCATCATCACTACCATCATACTGTAGAGAAACAATAACTAAGATGCGTTATTCATAATCCACGGCGTGGCTCATCACACAGACGGCAGTTTACAGAAAATACAAAAATATTTTTCCTATGCACCCATCATGTGTTAACAGTAGAGCTTCGGTGTGTAATTTAAAGAGAAGTGTTTTTTTGCAAGAAGAAACCGGCATTTCGGGCATCCTTTTTAGCCCATCATGACCTTTAAGACCAACGTACAAAGAACAATAAAATGGTGCGAAAAAAGATTGTTATCAATTCCTTGTATAGGTTCTTGCGCGAAACAGATTATAAGTACTCATTCCGGAAACATGCTGTGAAAACTTGCACTGAAGCATAAACTTCTACATAAATCCTAGTAAATGTGGGTGGTCAGTATAATCTGAAGAAAATTATGTATCTGAAACAATTGAGCACTGTTTCATTATTTGCAAATACGCAATTCCCTTTTTTGGGATGTGCTGAAAACTTCTCTAAAGATAGACTTTGTTCTAAATTCGTACAGTGTGCAATATCTTGCTGCTACACACTCTAATCACGAACCATATGACATGTTTTTCCTTATTGGACTTCATAGCTTGTAGAAGACCCGCATGTTTGATCGCGACACTGAACCTGTTGTACCACCTAGAATGCATTTTAGCAAAATGATGGTGCAACTAAAGGACATTTATGATGAAAATGACTTCCAACCTGATTGGTTTCCGCTGATGACACGGTGTTTATCGTTGCCTGCCTTTTAGTTGTATTGTCTGTTGTGCAATACAACAAAAAAGCCGCCTAGCGACAGCGCGAGTGACACATGCATGTGGACAAATGGGACAGTGCCACTATTGTTCCGATCACAGATAGCTGTTGCTAGATGAAGTTGGCATGCAGTTTTCGCGAGCTCCGCCACCGGCTGAGTGTTGTATACCACTTTTGCTCACGACTGTACATAACAACGTGCACTAAACAGCATGCCTTGCAAAAACTTGGCGTGGCTCAGTTGGTAAACGCGCTCGGATGGAGATCCGAGGGATGGAGGTTCGATTCCCGCTAGAGACAATTCTTTTTTTTTTTAATGAGGAGACCGTAGCTCCTCTTCACGACCTAGCTGCCGCCAACCGAGGTCTCGCTCTGGCTGTCGTAGTGTTGCTTTCACGACAAAAGATACACGTCAGGCTTCCTTTATCGGGAATAAATTAAATGGCGGTATTCAGAAGGGGCTGCCCAACGTTTGCAAATAACAGGTATTGGCTAAAGCCAATATCTTGCAATTTAGAAAAGTATCCTAATTACTAATTATTTCATATAAAAAAATTGCCTGTCTTGCACCAGATGGTTGGCGGTTTAATACAAGTGGTTCCTATGGGGTACCCCAAAACTGTTATTTATTAACCCTTGGCTAAATCTAGCTGGCACACCTTGTAAGTTGCCTGCGTAGTTCCAAAGTTGTCTCCTTCCTTCTGCGGAATGCATGCGTACTCGAGCGTGTTATGGACGCTACGCGAAATGACAAGAGCTGATCGGGGCCTAAAAGAATGTAGATACAGCCTTTTTGAGCTAGTGAAGTTTCTGCTCAGCCCCGCCGGAGTGGCGCAGTAGTTACGGCGCTCGACTACTGTGCCCAAGGAAGCGGGATCGAATCCGGGCCTAGGCGGCTGAGTTTCAATGGAGGCGAAACGGAGTGGCGTCCGTGTGCTGTGCGATATCATTGCACGTTAAAGAACCTCACGTGGTCAAAATTTCCGGAGTCCTCCACTACGGCGCCTCTCAAACCCTGAGTTGCTTTGTTATGTTAAACCCCACAAACCAAAACCAGCCAGGTTTCTGCTCACTCGGCAGGGAAAGAAAAGTTCCAGAAAAACTAATCATTTCAATCCATAACCGAGAGTCAAAAGGATGCCCCGGTCAGCAGTGCCGACAGACCTCTGCAAATTTCGGTGAAATTATGCTCGTTCATTACCTCTTAAAACCTCCACTCCTGTACGTTTGCCTTGCCCCGTGAGCCAAGGCAAGTCGTTCTCCCTTCTCGAGCAGAGTCGAGAGTTGCGGCCGAGGTAATCGACGGTCGCAGTGTGGGCCCATGTTCACTGGTGTCGTGTTGTCGTACGTGTTGCGGATGCAGTTTGTATAAAGATTAAAATATGTGGTTCTCGTTGTGGTCATGGTTAGGCGACGACGAGCCAAACCAGAAAAAGAACATTCGGACATCGATTTGCAATTCTGTCATTTCACTGTCAGCCTGGAGCCGGAACGTTATTATCAAGACATCGGACGAAATTTACCGAGACGAGCTACGTGCTCTATGATTTCCTTGTACAGGACCTGCATAGAAGAGCTGCATGTTATCCGAACAAGTTATAGAAAACATAACTTTTTTTCGATTTCTGTTCATAGTTCGTTGACATATCGGCCAAATTTGCATACGCTAAGTTTTTTTTAGTTCATTTCTAACAACGATATGCAAAAGGCAGACATGTTGCTACACACATCATCATGGTCCGTTTACTGTCAGAGTGGGTCTTTTGCAGACGATTCGCAGATTTTTTTTATTGTTTCCTTCCTCAAAGGCTGTATACTTTTCTTGCTTCCTTAGTTTTCGGGTTGTGCTGCCATCCATTTATGGCTGTGTTGTTTGCTTCATGTGATTATGTTCTATTTTCTCCTTTTGCAGGCTTTCCCTCCCTTACGGAATACTTATGTCAAAGCTCACCTTTTCTGGAGTTCGCTGTTTTGCCTTTCTTCTTCTGTTCTTTTCGCGCTTCGCATAACTGTATGTCTTCACTATGTCATCTTATGTCTTGTTTATCTGGTATGGCTTTTTTTTCATTCTTTGTTGTGACAAATTAAATTCTGTAATTTTTTGCGTTTAGCGTCTTTTCATTTATCTAAAAGGAGCACTGCTGAGCTATTAACGGCAATATTCTAGGTTAAGAAATCCATTCAGGAGGTTTCTGTGACACTTCGCGTAAAATAAGAAAGCTCCGCATGCAGCCTATAATTTACAGATGTTTTAAAGTGCTCCTCTCGGCCGATAATAACAGATTACAGGGACGCCTCCCCACGTGCTCCCTACTTGATTGAGTCGACAGTGTTTTATCTGTGGGCCTACTAATTGGGCGTCACCAAGGGACGAGGTCGGGATTATTCGCGGGCAGGTGCCGTCACATCTTGTTTTTACATTTGCTTGCTCTCCGATATGTGTTGAGTTGAGGAGGAAAGAATGAGTGTTATTTTCGATCGCCGATACGGTGTTACCTATGCTAGCTCAATTTTTTGCGTTGTGGACAGGACTGATTTATTGCGTATCAGTCGCACACGTTTTCTACTTTTAGTAAATAGCTTTTCATGTGCTCACAACATTGGTTTAAACCAAGCGAATCTCGCTGGTTTGGGCTCGCACTGTCTTTTACGCTTTTTATTTTTTTATCATAGGGCAATGAAAATATTAAAATGGTCTGTGAGACAGGGGCGCTTTAATGTAAGAGAGGTGCTTCAAAGGGAAGGACGCTGTGCAGAACAAAGGCATGCACGCCGCCTCCAAGATGGCGCTACGGTCCCACACGTGTAGAAGATCGCACTACACCGGTGATCGATGTGTCAGTACTCAGTAGTTTGAAGCCCGTTCGGGCATTTGCAATCAATCTGTCACGGTGCTACGGCATCAGCTCATGACGTTTCACCCTTTGGCAGACAGGCGTATACACGCTCGTGGAGCTCTCGAATGAGCTGATTCTCCCACAATCTTGCCTGGACTGCGCGTCATCTCGGCGGCGTATAAGCCTCAACACAGCTCTGAATTTCAATGTCGTCCCGGTTACAGCTGATTAATCCGAGCCTTGAAGCCTGAAGAAGAGAGAGATAGGAATCGTATTGCGGAAATCATTCGAGTTTAGAATTATACGCCACGGCAGAACACTGCTCTCTCTGCTTACAACGCCATGGTTATGCGGCCGCCCATGAAGGTGACGAAGCCGCCATGGACCGTAATTATCTCCGTGAGAGGCGCTGATTGTGAATGTGCTCTTCTAGTAACACTTTCATCTGTGCGTCTGTTCTTAATCACGGGAGAGACTGTAATTCTTTGCCATTTCACAACAGCGAATGAGTGGCCTGAGCAACACTGGACGAATCTGGCTAGCGTTTTCGGCAAGAAAGGGTAGAGAAAATGGTTTTTGTGCCATATAGAGCTGAACAGACAGGGACACAGCGAGACACACAGGACGGTTGCTATGTGGCAAGAAAACCGTCTCCAACTCGCCCAAGCTTCTGTCTTGGCAAGAGAAGATGGGCGGGATTGTTTATCGTTAAACGTAATTTTGCATATGGTGACGCATTTTACATTAGGTTCAATCATACAAGCGTTCTTGTGCAGTGGTATTTGGTGACTCCATTGCCCTTGGGCCACCAAATTAGAGCGGCGTGCGTATATTATAAGAATGACGTGTCTATTTCTGGTGTACGATATTGCGCAGCAAGTCTTCATGTTACATTCACAATGAGCCAATAGAATCGAGCATGTGCGCTTACGTACGTGCTAACGTTAATGAGAGACGAGTAAAAGATCACTTGAGGCAATAACAGCCTCGTTATTGCGGATACAAGAACAGCAATTACTACGCATGTAATATTCTAGAAATCAAAATAGTGGAAGTGAAAAACTTCAGTCTGGCTTCGATGCGTTTCCTTGGCTTTTTCGGTTATGGGGGCAAGCTCGAAGATTAAGTAAATTCGTAACATTGTTACGCACTCTGTTGTAAAATAATCACCTTATCTACAGGCAATATATTCTGTCGGAGTAAAGCTTCTGGAATAATTGGCACTTCTAAAGCAATGCGTGATTATTTTATAACCACAAATACAGGAGGCGAATGTCGTTTTCACTTGTTCGCTGAGGGTGCGATGTTAAGGCGCTCAGGACTCTCTAAATATGGAACGTGTGGATATATTAGCCGCCGCTTTTGTACTGTATAATAAATCTGCTTATTTCCTTGGTTCCTAAGGAGTGCCACTAAAGCGACTTGGTGGTCGTTTCTGATAATTTTCTGGTCATCACTGTCGCTGCTATCATTATCCACTAAATGCACCTCATTGTCATCTCTACTACCATCATTATCATCATAAATGACTGCATCGTCATGGTCATGTCTACTATCATATAATATCACGCTAAGCAAGGATGATTACAACCTGTTTCCCACGAGCCCGGCATGGATTAGTGTTCGCACTCTGCTGAGGATTGTAGGGTTGTTGCTTCGATTCTTGGCGACGACACTTGTTTAAAAGCTGAGCTCTTACTACGTTCGTTCACACATTTCGCTTCCGTCCGTATTTCGATACACCACGGGATCATTTTGCCGCAGATTTGTAGTATAAGTGCAGCGGTTGTAGGCACGAGCCACTTCACATATAAAGATTGGACGTCATGACATAATTAAGGTATATATACCCAACTCTGGCCATGTTGCTTCGTCATCACGTAACAATGCTGCCGCCCACTAGTAGGTATGTTGTGACGTTATGTATATTGTATGACTAGGGTACCCATTTTGTGACGTCATCATGTAACTGATAGTCGCCATTGATAGCTGTGTCCGTCATCACGTAACTACGCTATGTATATCACACAACTAGGTGAACATATTACGACATAAGCACAGGTTTTTCCCTCGCGAGCGCATGCCCGCAGGGCCAGTGGTTACCCCACGTGATGTTCTGTTATTTATATGGCAGCGGGACAGCTGCTGAGGTTTGACCCATTAGAGCTACTGTTACTGCCAAATTGCGGCCCACACATTGGCGCGCAGGATTAGGATTGGCGATATACAATTTGGCATAATACGGAACACCAATTTACACAGTCGAGTGGACACCCAGCGTGTGTGGGGGATTCGCACCTGGAAGTATCTGGTCCTTCAAACTGTAATGAGAGTGACCTTATAAGGGCCGCGTCGGTGGAACTAGTTGTTGCCGACAGACGGCACTGTGTCGGAGAAGGACGCCACTTTCGTTGTGTTGAAGAAAGTGAAGCAACGTGTCCAACGAGCGCATCGTTACACGCACGGTGATGGACACGGAGGCTGAACCTCCTGATGCTCCCGAACCGTAACTTGAGCCAAAGTTCTTCTGCCGAACGCTGAACTGGTAGTGTGCTTTCATTTATTTCTTGCGAGTGTTTTCTATAGACACATCCGCAGCCCATCAACCAAGGAAAGGTTTCGCCATAACAAGAACGCTGACTTCACTATTTATATCATTTGGTGTCGTAACACGATGATGGATAGTGATGAAATTCGGAGCTAGTGAAAGGCAACAGTTTCGCAGACGGTCATTATGCACGAGCATCCTCAAAATATTTGCATTTTACTAAAGGAGATAGACTTCTTTCTAACACGGCATGATCAGTTATTTCGCAGCACGAGTCTACCGAGACGGAGTACGCGTGTCGTAATTCCAGGGAAGGCAGCATTGTACGGCCAATTTACTCAACATATCCACACTGACCTGAAACGAAACTCCTGATAGGCGCGCTGCAAATTAAATTTGAAATTCTTTTGAATGTGTCCTATATTTCGCTGCAGTAAAGATGCAGGGTACTGATTAGCAATCGCGTGCCGCCTAAACTTTTGAGGAGATCTGTCTTTGTTTTATGCTGGCAAAATGAGAGCCTTAACCAGCCCCCAGATCAAGTGCAATGCTTTTACACGACATGAGTAGGAAGCGCCAGTATTTGCAATTTATGCAAAATGACGCTGCTTGGGCATGCAATACCCTCCTCGTTACCCCACGCGCTGACAAGCCTCGAATGCATGAGAAACTTTACGTCGTAAAACTCAGCTAGTTCCCTAGTACAATGTTTGTTGCTGTACCCGCAAGTTCCTTTTAATCACAGCATTCATACTACATGCTGAAGAAGAGTGAATGCGCAAGAAGTGCCGTTCTGGTGCAATCAAAAACAACGGGGAGTGAGCTTTCGTGCAGGCGCACAGCACCTACGAAACCTCTTCCCTGGTAAGAACGCGCACCAAAAAAAAGGAGGGGGGAGGGGGAGGAGGGGAAGAAAATACGTTTTAACAATGCGTGCACAACGGTCGTGTGCGCTTCCTCCTGTACGCCAGGCGACCACTCCCCGATTCATTCACCGTACCAGGTCTCCAAAATAAATGAAAAAAAAATAAAAAAAAATGCGCGCAAAAGGATAAGAATGCGAACACTTCCCCATTCACGCCACTGGGTCGTCAGACAGGCGGGGGAAAAGTTAAAAAATAAAAAGCCTTTTTAAAGGGCAAGGAGAACCAGTATTGTAGCCGTGACGTAGGTTCTACGTCACCCTTTTTGTCACGTGATCCCCCCGTTAGTGTGCTATAATTTTGTCTCAGTCCTACATGATTGTGATGATGATGATGATGACTCATAATTGCAATAGTATTCTGAAAACACAAAACGATACAAACCAAAGTTACTTGATAAAAAGAATTAAGTAAGAAATGCAATACATTGCTGCTAGGCGCAGGGTCCTAAAAATAAAACGCACAGCTCAATAAAATAAGAACTTGTGCTTGTGGTACGCTTTTTTGATAGCATAAAGCGGCAGGAAATTGTTTTCTACAAGGACTGCAATCTACACGGAAATAGCACACGGACATAAAAACTGCTGAAAATTTGCTCAGCCCGTCAAAGAAATGTCAATAATACAGATTGGAAAAGAAAGGAGGGGGGGGGGGGGCACTCACATAGAGTTTATTGAAAGCCATCTTCCGTATGTCATAGACAAAAGGAAATAAAACAGTTTATTCGGGCGGCCGATTTCAAGCATCTTGCACATCTTGGGCAATATAGTGCAATATATCAAAAGGAAAATAATACCAATAGTCTATAAATCATCGTTATTCTCGCTATGGGGAAGGAATAAGAGCCCGTTTGAGGAGCTTTAAATTGGTTCCTAGATAAACGGTTAAAAATACTTTCGAAAAAAACGTGCGTTATATTTATATACATTGAGTGGATCTTTGAACATTCTAGCCGAGTTGCTTCCAGAAACAAAAGCAGCCAGTTCCCGCTAACAAGGCTTTATCTGTGGCACGCGTATTCTGGGCTGGAATTTCTTTCTTTGGATAGATGAACGCACAGCAAGATGTTCAAAGAAAATGCATGCTTTTGGTCATATTGATGACATATCCTTATTTGTGCAGACGCACACAGCACAAACACTTGGTTTGCAAAACATTTGGTACGAGCCTTTAAATGTAAAACTAAAGGGGGCACTTAAATTCTGCCTTTGGGAATATCATGCGATAGCATAGCCGACCAGGCGACTTATAAATCCTCGCTATAAGCACGCCGCATAAACATGCCTACGTGGCCTAGGCGTGCCGTGCCATTCTCGATATAGAAGGGAACTGAAAGATTGCTTCTTAGTTCACCTTCTCACCTTAAATGAGCAACCAGAGTTCACAGTTCCTCTTAAATCTGGGGTACTGTGGTTTCGTCAAATCGCACACCATCTTCCAGTGCCACGCTCATGAATTTTAACTCACAACACGGACGCCGTATTCCTGTATTACGAGGTCTATAACGTCCTCGCATAAATAAATGTTCACACGTATTGGCAAAGTCTACAGACATTCTGAAATCAGGTGTCAACTTTGGCAAGTTAAATGTATTGGTGCTGATATCTTGTGTATGTCTTGTATGCGCTGATATAGATGTGTATGTCTTGGTTGTATTCGTTTTCTTCAGATAGGGAACTGTATTCCATGATCTCTCAATTATACAAGTCGCCTAAAATAATTTCGGTATGTCCATGCCTGCTTTCATTTATTTGCTGTTATGTATTTTATGTTTTTTTTTTTTGTACTTTACTTTGTGTGCTCATTGATACGCTTGCGTGTGTATAAGCCCGAAAACATTTGTTACATGTACTTTAGCGTGTCTCCACGGCTGTGTATATGTATGTATGTATGTACGGGCCTAAACTAGCTTCGGCTATTGGCCCAACATTTTTTGTAATTTGTATATTTATTGAAATAAATGATTGATTGATTGATTGATTGATAGTTTAGCGCGACTGTATTCTCGTGACCGCCAGCATACAACGTGCGGCCGTCGTTTCGAGAACGTTTTACGGGCGCCACCGTTGACACTTCCTTCAAGCATGTCTGCCTTCCCAAGCGACTGCTGACGCGTTCGTCTCAAGCAAAGTGTCATTGTGGATAGATGGATGGAATATAGGAGCGTCCCCTTTGAAACGGGGTGGTAGCAGTAGCTATCATGCTCATTTTTCTCCCTATATCTTATATATTGATTTAGATTGTTGGCCTTTGCCTCCACGCCCTCTGGCGTCACTGCTGCCATTTTCCTCAATTACATGACTGTACTAAGTCACCATTTATCTTAACCCTCCTCCGCCGATGCTGTTTCCCTTTTCCTGCGTGCCTCGTTTTCCTGTGCCTCACAATGACTTGAACGACAGCATCTTCGGCGGAACTCCGTCTGGTTGGGTACTTGAAACAAAAGTTTGAGAAACACTTATCACCAATCAAATTATTTATTAGAACCCAAAGTTTCGAGACCAACTCGGTTCCTTCCTCAGGGGCGACTAAAAGGGACCGAGTTGGTCTCGAAACTTTGGGTTCTAATAAATGATTTGGTTGGTGATAAGTGTTTCTCAAACTTTTGTACCTCACAATGCGACCTTTAAATGTAGAGATCTAATCCTTTCGCCCAAGATAAAAGCTGTTGGAGATATAAGAGTCGCAGCTGTACCGGCTCGCACGCATTAACATTCCCCTATTAATAAAAGGAATGCAGCGTACTTTGGGTGCTGATAGAAAAGGCTTCACGAGGAGGAAGATTTTGCAAGTAAAACGTTTTTCTTCGCGGCTAACTGAACTTCTAGGGCCCCTCGCACCTCCATATCAAAATTAAGACCGCATTAGGTTTTGTTTGGTTTGGTACACAAGGTGTAACGTCATAAAGCGACTCAGGCTATGAGGGACGCGGTAGTAGGGGGCTTTGGAATTTCTACCACCTGAGAAAATTTCGACCCCATTTCGACTACAGCACGATCGCGCTTATTTCGCATGCTAGCAAGGTGATGTTGAAAATCCTCCAAGGTAGGCTGCAGCAGTATGTGGATCGGGAGCTTCCGGACGTGCAAGCTGGGTTTCGCAAGGGCAGAGGAACTAGAGACCAAATTGCTAACCTTCGCTGGATCATGGAAAAAGCAAGAGAGTTCCAGAAACCCATCTACTTCTGCTTTATTGATTATTCGAAAGCGTTTGACTGCGTAGATCACAGCAGATTGTGGCAAGCTCCCCAAGAGATGGGAGTTCCAATTCACCTCATCTGTCTCCTCAGGAACCTGTATGAAGGGCAAGAGGCCACAGTCAGAACTGGGCATGGTCTTACTGATTGGTTTCCGATCGAGAAAGGAGTGAGGCAAGGCTGCATACTGTCGCCCTGCCTATTTAACCTATATGCAGAGTGCATCATGAGGAAGGCCGGTCTGGACGAGTCTTCAGCTGGAGTGAAGATTGCTGGAAAACGTATCAACAACCTTAGATATGCGGATGATACCACTTTAATGGCAGAAAGTGAAGTGGAACTCAAGAGACTTCTGATCCGCGTACAAGAAGAGAGTGAGAAGTTTGGGCTTAAACTGAACATTAAAAAGACAAAGATCATGGCGTCCTGCCCTATCAAGTCCTGGAGCATCAATGGACAAGAAGTGGAAGCTGTGACAAATTTTCTGTTCTTGGGCTCCAAGATTACCTCGGAAGGAGACTGCAGCCATGAAATTAGGAGACGCCTGCTTCTGGAAAAGAGAGCAATGGTTAGCCTTGACCGCCTAGTAAAGAGCAGAGACATTAGTCTGCCAACCAAGATCCGTATAACTCGTGCTATGGTCTTTCCAGTTGTGATGTATGGATGCGAGAGTTGGACTGTGAAAAAGGCTGACCGCCGAAGAATTGACGCGTTTGAATTGTGGTGCTGGCGAAAACTCTTGAGAGTTCCTTGGACTGCCAGAAGATCAAATCAGTCGATATTGTCGACCATAAACCCTGAGAGCTCATTGGAGGGTCAAATTTTAAAGTTAAAGCTCAGCTACTTTGGTCATCTGATGAAAAGAGAGGAGTCGCTGGAGAAAGATTTGATGTTGGGAAAGGTTGAGGGTCGCCGGAGAAGGGGTAGGCAGCGAACGCGTTGGTTAGATGGCATCCTCGAGGCACTGCAGATGAAGTTATGTGATGTTAGGAAGATAGTGAGAGACCGGAAAGCGTGGCGTGACATGGTGCATAGGGTCACGAAGAGTCGGACACGACTGAACGACTAAACTGAAACTGAAACTTGCGCAGAAAGAAGCAAGGTAGTAAAGCGCAGGCTCTAAAGGAATGCACTCCCTCAAGTTGAGACGCGTGCTTTTCTTCAAATGTTTATGAACGTAATTTTATTCCATAGAATAAAAATGCAACTTTTCATTCAACCTTTGAAAGGGGGCTATTTTTCTGTATATATTTCAAAAAAAAAAACGCTTCCGATTTTTTTTGCCATCACAATGTGAACAACTCGGTGGAGCGTTGCAAAAACTTCAAGAAATGCAGATCTCATTACACGTCGAAGATTATGTCATTACGATCAACACGCCCATAATACAACCGCAAGTTATTTTCCTGGTGTTTCACGCGTAATGTAAAACACATCCCCCGTTGGTTTTCGTACTGCTGACGTAAATGCCCAGTGTGAGCGCTGGACAGACTTCAAAGAAAAACAGTTGCTAGACGTCGGAAGGTTAGACCACTCCTGCCAATACATCCGAAATCGTACCTTCAAATATTTTACACATCTCTGATAATTATGATTGATGCACCCGAAAGCTGGACTGTGTAGCGCAGCAGTTTAGCTGACCAAAGAACCAAAGCTAGAGAACGCCGCATGTATTCCAAATAAGAAGTCTTTTTTCTCCAGCATGGAAGCTTCTAAACATGAATAGGCAGTTTGTTGCGAGTGGCAACGACGACATCTCTGAATATCTCCGATGGTCCATGTAGAGTTAAAGCTCGGGGAATTCAGCAAATCCCGACCTGCGCGCAACGCCAGAATCGATCCGCTCTCGTCAGCATCTCCAGAATTGTGCGAAACTGGCGCTTTTGGTGAAAGAGCCACTGCTCTTCCTTTATTTGCTTTTTTCTAGCCCATTTATTTTTCCTCATTGCAAGTGACACGCAGAGACGTCAACGAAGGAACAGATTTACCAGATCCAATTGAATACAGCGGCCGAGAATACGAACCATGGCCAAAGGAGACTCCATTCTCCGTGCCGATGGCCGTGTTCTTTTATTGCAGTGGCACCGCGAAACACCGATCGGCTAGAAGCGCGTAGTTTGTTCGAAGCTTCTTCTTACAGCGGCGTGTGTCTGGTTCTGCATACATTGAAACGGTGAGCAATAAAACTAGATCGCCAGTTTGGTGCCATGATTTCGATAGGAGGATGTTGTAATTATTCAAACTTGGCTATCTGGTCTTTAGCGTCTCTGAGCTCTTCAGAAACATAAAAAGCATGCTCTAGCTCCAGGCATCGCGCACATTCCAGGTGCGTGAAATTTGAGGACATGAAAAGCTCAAGTTATTTCGATACATACGCCTAAGAGCCATAGAATAGAGCAGTCGTTATAGTGCAGGCGTTAATCAGAAAATCCCAGCGAACGCTGGGCGATAATAATGTTAAAACGTGTCCCGTCACGGCTGGTGTTTAGCACAGCAGACATCCGATGACGCTATTTATATATGTAAGCACGAATGTTCTAAGCACAAGCTTAGGACACCTGTTGGATGTTCTCGCCCTTGAACAACAATTGTGGGTGACCAGTGATCAATTCCACCCTCCATTTAATTATGCCTTGTGGCAAGTGACCGATTATTATTATTATTATTATTATTATTATTATTATTA
>JAJIZL010022461.1:261482-287468 GCA_023969395.1 Amblyomma maculatum | reverse complement strand
TATTATTATTATTATTATTATTATTATTATTATTATTATTATTATTATTATTATTATTATTATTATTATTATTATTATTATTGTTATTATTATTATTATTATTATTAATACTGTAAGCACTGTGAGTGTACTGCCTATTCATCTAAGCTCAATCTTCATCGGTCATCGGGTGGTGGGAAGACGAAGTGTTGATGAGCTGTGGCAAATGGGTAGCTTCTGCTTCGGCTTCTCTGAAACCAAAAGGTAAATTTGCTGGAGCGTCCTTCTGCCTCCCAAGTAGTGGAGGTAAGTCCTGATCCCAGCGTCCTCAACCTGGTACTCCCCGGAGCTCCGTTTCAGTCCTGTTCTTGGGGGCATATCAACTGCCATGGCGCAGTCACATCAGCCTGCTCTGACCACTGTTCCGGCGCCTTTCGCTACGACGGCTACCCATGCCTCATCTGCACAGCTGACGTCCCATGGTGCACTTGCTGCTAACCATATGACCTATCCAACTTAGTCAGTTACCTCACGTCAGCCGATCCTTTTGGTTTCGCCAGTCTCCGCGGTGACAACGTCGAAGACTGACAACAACAGTACGATCGGTTCGGTACTTTTAACGGCTGGGCTACTGAAGCTACTCAATGTCTCGTTTTACTTGAGTGGCGTGGCTAAGACGTGGTTCCTCAACCATAAGAACGCCATTCCTGACTGGCTTCAGTTCACGGCACGAATCCTTCAGATCTTAGGAACGGTTGCTGCTGGTCCGGCCTCTTTCCAAAAGAAGCTAGAGACCCGTGTGCAGCTTCCAGGAGAGACATACACATCCTATATCGAGGACCTACTCGCCCTTTGCCGGTGAGTCAACAATGCCATGGTCGAAGATGGACGTGTTGGCCATATTTTAAAAGGAATTGGCTCGTCTGCCTACGCAGCTCTAGCTGTCCAGAATCCCGTCACGGTAGCAGACATTCGTACCGCTTGCCAGCAACTTGACTACTTACAGTCGCGCCGGCTCAACAAAACATGGGATCCGAGCCAAATTCCCAAACCTGATTTGCGCACCATGGTCCGCTCTATTATACGGGAAGAGCTCCACAATAATAATTCTTCGGTGCCTGGTTTCCCACGATTAATATTATTATTAGTAGTAGTAGCAGTATTATTATTAAATTGTGGGGCGCCCACCGACTCCATTTTTTCTACACATGCTGGCGCACCGTTGTCGTAAAAAGGTTTCCAAGCAAGAAACACAAGCCCAAGCAGGCTTCCTAAATGAGCATGCGTGTTATACACTGCGAAGTTCTAAGATCTAAGTAGGAGAGCATATCACGCACTTTTTACAGCCAAAGCTGCTTATCAGGAAGAACCCATGGTTGCTGACCCGTATCAACAAGGACATAATGCAGGAAAAATTTGTAACGTTTGCTGCTTAATGCTTCGAACCATCGGTGAGCCGTTTATCACTTTGCTTATGGCGAGAGATGCTGCTATATTTATCAGGAACATTAGTCGCCATGTTGAATTATTTCTGCATTGTTCGTAGTTGTCGTGGGTGACTACCGTTCGATCTCTGAAAATTTCTTCCCTTAAAATGAGCTCGACTGAGTTGTCTACACCGCGATCTTTGCAAAGCCAGCGTGCCCCAGCAGCCTATGTGACTACTGTGGATGAGTGATAAAAGGCCAGCACATGAAGCTGAGAGCGTGAATCTGATTTGAGTGACGAGATTTCCCTCACCTCTTTACACATCTCCTGCAAGCACATTCATTTTTTGCCCTTCTTTGCTCATTCTCTACCTGTAACTCGTTCTTGAGAAACAAGGTCATTCCCAGGCCACATTAAATTCAAGGGTGACTGTTGCGTACGGAGGTGATCCGGCAACTCAATGATGAAATATATTGTCGCTATCAGCACTGCTGAGTTGTTGTTTTCTTTCCGGTCGTTAGTCAGTCTAATAAGTTCATTTCAAAGGCTCTACAATGTGTCGTCACCGGAGTTTGTCACGTCCACGTTACAAACTTTTCGCACCACGGCAATAAACATAGCTGCTGCCCTTGCGACGGTGGTACTCGATGATGAAGCGCGGTGTCCGTACCGGGCAGTAAAAAGGCACCGCGTGTTGGCCTTGTCCTTATGGGCGAGGTTTGTTATTGCGTTTATTTTTTCAACAAAAGTCAAAGAAAGGCAAGCTTTAAAAATAAATTACAGCACACTAGAGTTCAGTGTTTCATAATATTGAGTGCGCAAATTGGGAAGCCTGTTAATTAGCTTTTGTTTATTTTCGTCCTATGCACTTAGATGCGTATTTTGGCAGCTCACCAACACCGAAACCTGATAACTCTTGTTAGACATTTTAGGAACCAAACATTTTCATGAGAGCCACTTGTTACCTCTGCAATATTAGCGTTTCGACAATCATGATATGTGGAGCTTGCAATAAGAATTTAGTTCCCCCTTTTGCCTTGCCCCTATGCTTAGATTCGCACTACGCTCTCATTTGACCATCGCAAAACGTGACTGCACATGTCAGTCAGCCGTGGAATTTGGAAGCATGCAGCGCTGTTGGGTGCCCATCCATACTACAGCTTCCGACGTCACCGCAAGCATCGAACAGCAGAAACAAAGTTCCAAAAAAGCAAAGAGAGCAATAAGCCCTTCATTCCGACATTGTTTGCAAAGACTTCGGAATTCAGGCACAAATTAAAGGATGGCGGCAACTGGTGCCCACTTTCCGATAATTCAAACTTTTACGTTGACTTTTGGGTAATCGCTTAATGTTTTTCTGTGCGAAGAAAAGGCAATGGACACTTCGCGCTATTACGAAGCTATCTGATCCGTGCTCCCTAAGACTCTTTTTGCGACATCCGCACTAACTAGTGCTTCCTAATTCGAGAAGAGCACCGAAGCGTGATATGAGTTCGAAGTGCTCTTTTAGATGTGCGTTTCTTTTAGTTGTTTTTTCTATTATGCTTAAAGTAAAGTAGGATGATTCCAGAGCTGCATATTTTTGTTTTGTTCTGGATCTCTTAGGCAAAACGCGATAGTTTGTTTCCGAATCAATTTTCGAGTTTCTCCCCTTTTACCCGGCTCGTCACTGCTCTGTGGCTCCTGAACAGCGATTGCGATCGACGCTATCACTAGAAGGAACTCCATCCTTATAAAAAAATTCACACTCAGAGTAACACTTTTGCCAATACTACGAAAAAAAAAAAAACACTGCAAGTAAAGCTTCAAAATTGTGCTGTGATGGCAGCAAGTAAGAAGTGTCAGTGTATTGAAATGCAGAGTTTCGGTCCCGCTGCGGTTCTCCACTACTGCTGAGGCGGCTAATTACTAGACGACGGGTAAGGAGTTCACAGTAGATTTTGCAGACGCGTGACAATAATTCGTTTTGGTTGGGTAAAAGTGGCCCCTTTCAATAGTGAACTAACGTACCACCACAGCCACTGACTAACCTGAAGCTATCAAAGCGTGTTTTAGACCTAATGAACTTTTTCTGTGCTGATTTCGTATGAGGAAAAAAATACGTGTGTGCAGTCTTCTGGGCAGCTATTTGCTAATGTGTGGTCTGTGTTTCGTGGCAAGATGGAATACGGCGGGGATGCTCTCGAAGCCAAAAATGTGGAATATGCCGTATAATTGCTCGTTTTCGCGCGATCGTCCCAATAGAAGTCGATATTTTGCGATCCAACAGAACGAAGAAAGGTTACGGACGCTTAAATAACAGTAACACAGAAATACTGCCGCATTATGCAACAGTGCGGCATGTTTCTTTGCAGCTTGACGCGGCCATTGTCGTCTTTTTTTTACTATTTAGCGTTGATTGCTTTCCTTTTAACAATACGGTAGGCATCGGCCGCATTTACTTTTGCCAGAGTTCAACCTGATGGGCGAAGATGCGTGCATGTGCAAAAGCATGGGCCAAACACAGTTGCTAATTGATGCCGAGCCCGCCACCGTTCTAGGCCATTTAATGTGACGAGATGAAAATTATGCCCCGCACATGCAAATTATAACCCGTCGCGTTTTTATGACGTAGCACAAACCAACCAACACACCACTCCAGGCCGCGTCGCCTGCCATTTGTAAGAAGTTCCTCATGTATGGGCCGTGTGACAAAGTCTCAGGACGTCGTACACTAAGCGAAATTCCTGACAAAACCTGTCTTCTGCGCTCTTATCGACTATATTGCTACCACGCTAATAATTAATTTGCTGCTCACGACGTTTTCCTTTTAATGGAGCGATGGTACTATTTATTGTATATCTAAAAATTGACACGGGGTTCATCAATGATGAAGCAAGGTCCTTTCATCTCCAAAGGCATGCTAAAATGCCAGCCTCTGAAAATACATTGCGCATCCATATAAGTTTCGTGAGAAAAGTGCGGGACTTTATATTACTTAACTTTGAAATACATTTCCGGGTCGTCTTCATTATACCGAGGTTTCATTGTGCTAGCTCTTGCAAATTGGGGTTCCGGCGCCTTCGCACAACAGACTAGATGATACTACTGAAAAACAATTATTTACAGAGCCCATAGTGCATTGCAGAGGAACAACAGCAACGCATTACAACAATATATTGCAATAGCGCACTTTCGGCGGTCAGGGTGACGGTAAAGATGAAATAGTAGGAATTGCGCAGTGCTATAACTTCTTCTTTACTAGTAACCACAATAGTACTGCAAAAGAGCATGATAATAAAAGATAGGATAAACGTTGAAAGTCCAGCTCCGGAAGGATTCTACTCAGCGAAGTAAGAAATATATCGCGGTTTTCGAGGGCAGTCGCAGGCAGTGCTAAAAGATGCGGTTTAAATGGTGAGAGCATAGAGCCCCCCCCCCCCCCCCCCCTCTCCCCGTAAAAAAAAAGAAAGACAGCTGTAATTACAAGAAATATTATTCATTTCGACCCAACCGTCCGGCAAGCACATGGATAGTACAAGGCGCCAGCATGGTGGACACGTACGACAACGTTGCCGCCCCCAGCCCACATGGCAGTCACTTTCCACCTACCCTGCAGGTAAAAACCATCAATGTAGCTGTACCTCAATGCAACACCCACTTCAAGCACCGTCACCGCCTGTTCTGCCCCACAACAGCCTAGCACCTATTCGCTGTCTTGACTACCCGAAGACCTATCTTGGTAGCCTTCTAATTAAAAAGAAACTTTTGGCTCTAGGTTCGTTTAAAGCAAAGGTCGGCAAGATGCTTCAAAAACGTATCTTCTTTACCAATGCACGATACCGTGAATAATTGCATTTCCGATATCAAACACAAGATACAGAATCGAAATAGATTCTTGATAAAGGTACTCAATACTGTATCATTGATACTTTGATACAGGACTGTAATATATAATATAATACAGATAGCATTATGATCGACGTTTACCACTTACAGATAACGTTTACCACTTACCACTTACATATAAAGCTAGTAATCGTTAGCGAAGCTAGAATATTTATCCATGTATTCTAGAATCCCTAGTGTATTCTGATTGCACTTTTTTAAGGCTCATCGTGAGGTAGAAAAATTAAGTGAATGAGAAAATAAAGGAATCGTTTCCACTCAGAGACTCGGCGTACCATCCTCCTGTGTCCAACTGAGCGCGGTAACCATAACTCAGTGCACTAATCAGAATAAGTCCCAACTTCTAGTTGTCTAATAGCATAAGAACACTGGGCGATTTGAGGATAAGGACAACAGTGGCGCTGGGAGGGGGAGGGAAATGTCATTAGTAGGAATTTTTATAACTGGAGAATATTGTCACCGGGGACACCAGGTCGCAGCGCACTTCCCGCCTTGTATATACGTCGCCGCCTTACGTCAGAGCTTCATTCCTCATGGCTATGGGTGATGACACGTGACTTCCCAGTCGAGGGCGTGGAATCTCCCTCATTGTAACCGGAGTCTGGAAAGGGATGTTGAAGTTATGAGCTGTGGTGGGTAAAATCGGCACTGGTAGCATCGGATGTCATACAGTGTGATCGAAAGATGCAAAATTGTAACAAAATGTACAACAAGGCTTTCGTTTTCACATTCTTAGAAGTTACTTAATACTCCCCGTAAATATTTTTTCTGAAAAGGCCTAAACGAATACGACCATTCGGAAAGCTCCGCTGTCGAGCAGTTGGTCTTGTTAGAACTTCAGATTACACTGAAGTCATGGCACGTCGAATCGGTCGCTTCCTTATGCTTCCTAGCGAAAATACTTTACGTAATTTTCTTCATACGAAGCTATCTCTGAACGCTATGATACTTATACGAATAAACCTCAAACTTATTTTGTTGCTTTTTGTTTAGTACATTATTATTCGCCGGTGGCCTGTGCCTTTACTCCGAGGAAAACGATTTGCGCTTCGCGCACTTCGGCAGCCGAATATTTATTTTTTTCCAGAACTACGATAGCACACTTTTGAAGATGAACATTCTTCGTTAAAACGATAGAAGGAAAACAACAAAAAATATTATAGTTGAACGTTTTTATTATAAACAATATATATGTCGCTATTACGTACAGGTCTAACGCAAGCATTGACTCAAACCGCCGGTATACAAGAGACCCACGATGTGTGCGTGCTATAAGCGCGAGAAATGATAAAAGCCTCTCTACAGGAGCCTACGAGCACGTCTTAATGTTTTATTCGCTGAAGGCAAGCATAGCCGCATCGATTCAAGGATCCTAAAGGTAGTAAGCAATCTCAAATTGAACTTTTGCCCCTCAGTTGATACCTAAGGCTGGTTACAGCTCTTGTATCTCCAAATTAAAATAATTCTTCAGCTGACGAATTTGACACTGCCGGCGCTGATGGCCGCACTGGCCGCGTGTGGAAGAAAGCGTGGCCTTTGTGCTGACAGATGAACAGCTTCTACTGTAAGCCGATCTGCCACCCAACTGGTGGTACAGCCTGAACGAGCACTGCCGCTCCACAATCTGACCTAAAGCGGCCTCGAAATTTGAAGATTTTTTTTTTATGTTGAGTATCATTAAAATACACGATACATCAATTATACTTTTGGTGCCGATGCTTGGATACTCCCATTTTAAGCACGCGATACCAAATACCGATACACAGAATGTATTCAAAGATAGTATCGAAGATGGATGTACTTTCGATACTACCCATGGCTGGTCTAAAGAAAGGAGGGCGGGGAAGGCAGAACAACTATCAATGCAGGAAGGACATGTATGTCAGGACGAGTGCCACAGTAGTAGATGGCAGTGTAAAGGCCAAGAATAATCGGGTGCTCTAGATAGTGGCACGTAACAAGTTGAGCGCGTTGCAGAGTGCGCAAAAGCATAGACGGTGGAGCAATAGTGCCGTTAACTGCATATTTTAGCGATCTATGGCGTACGCAAATATTCTAGGCGCACAGCAGACAGCAGACTGAAAACAAGACGACCAAAGCCAGGTCACTCCTTCTGACCAAAGCATAATCTCTTCATTTCATTCAGGTTGTGCATTGGAAACATGGTAAAGCAATTCACCAGGCTGAACTAAAACCGTCAGACGCAGAAATATTTTTCCTATCTTTAAAACCTTTACACAAAAACCGCAGATGGCATGTTACCGCAAAAAGAAGTCATAGATGATCTCTGCAAGTCTAAGATAAGGAAGATTGTACCTTTACCCAGATGTTATTTGAAAGCGTGACAAATGAGCGTATTTTTTCAATGTATACCTTCATCACAGCAGGCCTAGATCGGGTGGAGGAGCGCGGCGTTCCTGTAAGCCCCTGGGAGTGCTACAAGGACAAGTCAAAATTCATGAGCTGCGGCGCAAAGCATGGGTACATTCCCCTTTTCAATATTTTGATGGCGAGAATGCTTCCATTTCCCGAGTGCTTCCGCTGGTTTCTAGGCGCTCTGTAGGCTTTAAAAAGCACAGCATTTTTTTGAGTACTGCGGCGCAGAGTTTCGGACTCGCACTGATTTTTAGAGAGCAGCTCTTAGGCTTCAAACAAATAAATTTTCAAGGGGCTAAACGAATGTCCTTCCTGTGTTCGAGGATCCGGGTTAGAATGAGAAAACGAAGATGGTTACACAGTATGAAAGAGGCACTGAACAAGGGCGAACAAAGGGGAGGTGATCCTCAATTCGCAAGCCCGGCCAGAGTTTCGGCAAATGGACTGCTTCGTGCCTCCTTCAGTGTCACCACTCCATTGGCGTCGTTTGGTTTTACTTTGGTAACGCCCAACACCCTTTTGTATCGAGGCTGTGTCTTTGTCGATTCACTGGAGTGCACAGGAACATATCATATTGCGACTACGTCACCGTCCTACAGTGTGTTACCACTGCAGTAACACATGCCGAATCTCTGCTTTAACGCTGGCTGAGAGCCAGTATGCCTGGTCGCCCTTCAACCTGACGCTATTGCGGATCAGTGCAGGCGACATTTTCTTTTGGCTTGTTGTCGAATTTCTGGTTGTACCCATACAAAACTTTTTAATAGAATCTTCCCGACGCTTTTGTTAGATTATGTGTTGAAGAAGGTTTTGACACCTTTCAAATTATTGTTCAATTGTCACTGGTCATTTCCGTCCATGGTCGCCACGATGGTTGGGACGAAGTTCCGGTTGACCCTGTCAATTTGACCATTTGTGCGTGGATGTCTGGTCGAATCCAGGAGTTTCAATTGGTCTTCATGTTTCGCGGTCGTCACTCTATCACATGTTGCAGCATCCTCTGCATGACTCATAGCGGCGCATGCCGTCTTCAGACCCGTTGTCTGGCTTGTTGTACTAAGCTCAGCTGTGTCCATTTCTACTTCTCGCGCCCAAGGCTCATCGTTTTCTGGAGAACATTCACTCAGATAGAAGTGTTAGCCATATTTTCTCTGAGCTGCTTATTGACAGCAAGAAATTCGCTTCCAGTCATCATACCCTTTCATTTGTACAGGACGTCAGTATTTCTTCAGAGCTCTGTATTTGTCATAATAAAATTTAGAAAACGTGACTCTATGGCGACATCGTACTGTCGTGATTTTTGCGATTTAATTTTGATGAAGTGTTCGAGATGCTTGAATGCTACGTTTTTTTTTATCCAAAATTTTTAAAGTGTCATGGACATTGACGAGTGCGACGTTAGACAAGTGCGTCCAGGTGCTACCAATGAGGACAGAAAAATTCTGGGCAGTGTCCGGTACGACATAAAGCGCAACATCTTGACGTTTCAGACTATGAATCTGTATTGTAGTTTTGAATTTTTAAAGACATTTGATGGGGCTTTGGCCAAATCCATACAGCTCCAGGTTGTCTTTCTTGAAGTAAGAGAAAGAGACGACTTGTGGCTTCTTGGAGACTGCACTTCCGGTGTCGACGTGCGCGTCAAAGCTCCTCTCAGTAATCACTGCAGTCTTGATGTACTTGACACTGGGTTGGCCGCCACTCGGTGAAGCAGACATATACTGAGATAATTGCCCCGACCCCGGCATCACGGTTTCTTCGTTGCTGCGGTGAACAGGCATCGGACAATACCTCACGATGTGACCATATTGTGACACTGGTAACATTTCGGCTCCTTGGCCCTTTCTTCGCTGTCGTGATCAACCTGCTTTGGCTCTGTCTCCACCCCTGCTCGTGTGGCTGTCATAGGCTCGCTTCCATCCTTGCTTCCATGAGAGCTGCAATAGGCTGCCTTCCCTTCTTTGAGGCTTTTTGCCGCCTCAAGCAGCTCCAAGAATATAGAGGAGCTTCCTGCCTTTAGCAGCAGAATCGCAGCGTAGTTAGCATTCTACAGTCCCGCAAAGATCAAGTTCTTATATTGCGAAGTGTTTTCTTTTATGTCACACTTAGTGCTAAGATGTCACTTGTCGAAGAAATAATCGGTAACAGACTCCCGCTGACCTTGCGTGCGACGACGCATCTTCTCGTAGAGGGAAAGTGGGTTGTTTTCATCGTCGGAAAAGACTTTCTGCAGCTCCTCTACCCATTTCTCACATTTGCCCCAGGTCTCCAGCTGCGTTCCCCTCACTCTATGCCATTTCGGCGCCGTCTCGCTGAGCTTCGACGCTGCCACAGCGAAAGTAACATCGCCCCTTCAGCCTTCATGCCCCGCCACCATCTTGACATCCGATACCCACTACTTGGCGGGCTTTCACTCGCTCCGGCCCCTGCAATGGCGGTGCCCGAGAAGCGGCCATGGACGCCGACAAGTCCGGCATTGCTGCAACAAGTTCTTTTGCATTGGTTTAGGCTGCCCACAACTGCATATGGGAGAGTTACTCGGTGAGCGTCACAAGCGACTTGGTTGCCTCTCTGTCTTTGGACATGGCAATGCTTAGGCGTAGCCGAATGCTTCGGTTCCAGGAATGTTGAGAGTACGGGAAGGAGGCTCACCGCTGCTGTCTTGTTGCGATGTAGTCAACGTCACTGCTGCGGCTACAATTCCGTCGCTCTTGGCTTTTGGAGGCTTCCGGAGGCGGTTATCCCACTCATGATTGTTGGCGATTTTGACTGCTTAATGGTGCGCGAATTAAATTTAGGATGCCTTTTTTCTGCATCTACAAACTGTTTATTAACAATCAAACTAATAGACGATGCTACACGGTTCCGTACTATCCAGAGTCCGTCTTTCTTCACCTAACGGTAGTCTTCCTCCCCAGGGTTGCTTCTTTTTCTTCGCCAAGGTGTCTAGACGACTCGTCTTTTTCCCCGTGAGTTCACTCGCTGCGCACCACACGGTGGCCGCTCTCTAACATTTATGATCTATTAAAACCAGGCTTTTGGACAGGGAGTCAACGGATATGCGGGGTGTAGGAAATTGGGGTTGTAAGATGGAGTCACGAGCTTTGATTTCTAGCGAAAAGAGTGGCCTCGGGCTCAAAAACATTTTCAGAGGCATCAATTAACACGACTAAATCAGAAAGGAAAGCGAAAGAGGAAACGTGCATACGCCAGTACTCAAACCACTGGTTTACGCAGATTTCGATTTTTGCTATTATTCTATTGTTGCCTGTCTTCGACACAATACATACAACACAATACTACATTCACAGTGATCCCCTTGCATGGAGGTATTTTATGACCAAGCAGTCACACCTGACTTGGTCATTAAAATTTCCTCAGGAAGAACAGAGGCTCTACATTCGAGAGCCAATAAGGAGTACTAGTACTTCTACTTCACAAGTACTTGTACTGTGCTTGCAATGGAGACTTCATTTCTTACCCCGTGCTTAGACAACACCCCACAAATACAGATCACTATGAACAATGCATCGTCGCTACACAAGGGTACACTGCTCTATTAAATTTCCTCATCAATAGAGTAAATGATGTAGGGTTGCAAGAGACCACAGGGTACGATAACCTCCAGAGACCGCTAACAGAAGAGCAGTTGGAGACCCAACTTCCAAGCCACCATCCTATAGATGACAAGCGTAGTCTCGTCAACATGACTAGGGGCATGGGTTAGTTCTATGGCGTTCTGGACAAAGGAGGCTGCTCACCTTGGGCAAATATTCACGCCTAATGTTTATTTCTCTCGCTCAGGCATGCCAGCTCCTAAAGAATGATCCCCGACTTAATTAGGGCGTTCGCTTCGAGTTCAGTACACTGCTGTAATAGACATTTTAAGTGTAGTTATCACTTGACGAATGCACGGTGATATCTGCATGACCAACATCCATTATTCTCTTTCAAAAACTTTGAAGGTCACGATTCCTCAGAATGGCCTACGCCTTCTCACAAGGAAGGAACACTTCTGGGGCGGCACATGTGTTGTTGTCTTTCCTTGTGTTGCAAGCCTCCTCAGCGTCTTACCCAACGCAGTGGAGTTTGCGCTTCGGAGGATCCCGGTCGTGGCTGCCCTCACTGCGGCAGTCACTCCAACGTGGCCTCGTTTTTAATATTTATATCCACGTCCAGGGTGTCCTGTCGGCACGTCCAAAAATACTGAGGCGGATAAGCGCCACTTCATGTGGATATGCCCGGTGCTGGAGCCGACGAGAATCGGTTACCTGGCTGCAGTGGGTCTGTCGCGAAAGAACCAGTCATGATATATGGCGGGGGGGGGGGGGGGGCATCATCGTCACCTCTTGGACTTCAAAACTGTATTAGAGAGGCCAACTTTCTTTTTCATTCAATGCTCTTTGTTTGCTTTTTTACATATTTTTTTATGCCCTGAGTCAATAAACAACGGTATAAAAAGATAATAAACACATAACACTATCTACCGTCATCCCTCTCAAACGGGTGGGGGGGAGAGTATCGAATTCCATAAGACGTTACAGAAAGTTCTTTTTGAGTACCCTGTAGAGTACTCGGACGAACGATGGCCTCACAGCAATCCATGGAGGCATTTTAAACTCTTCCTGGCTTTTGCGACTTGTGGTAAAGATGTTCATATTCCGCATTATATGGCGTACAATTGCCTAGTGCCTTTATCTTAAAGGCGGCTGTAGTTGAACGTCGCCCTGTAAATACGTTTAATCGTTTTCCTGGCTATCACGAGATGTCATTTATGCCCCTATCGTCCCAACGTATCAGTTTGTGGCAGATACATCTGACATATACTTATTAACCAGCGGAGAACGTTTTGAGATTGTCTCAAAATGCATTTAATAGTTTCTACGTATTGAGGTATCTGGCGCACTGAGGCGTAAATATTGCCTGTTTCAGCTTCACATCGTCCAGAGAAGCAACGACGCCAATAATTCACATCTCTCTGTGTCGTGTTTATTTGTACACACTCAGGGAAGCGTCGCCTGATATGCAGCGCTATCAATGCATATTTGTATGGTCCGCAATGAATTTCACTTATACTGGACTATTATTTTAATTGATCTTGCGATAGGCTGCGTTCGGCATTTTACTTTCCAATTGTAGCTGCTTCTTCACTTGTAGACATGAAGGTACGCCACAAGACTGGACGAGTTGAAGAGATTGTTGCTTGTAATTAGCGTATGCACTCGACGACAATAACACACCACAAAAGATGTGAATACCGTACGGACACAAGGATAATGAAAAATATGCTTTAAATAATCCTCAGTTCACTTAAGTTGAGAAGGAAGCTTAGGTTCCTTTACATCTTAAGCCAACTCAGCTGGGCACCATGTACATCAATATTTTTTCTATGCAACCCTCCACAGAGGTATCCTACTGCCTGGTGTAGGATCAGGCCCTAAACCTATACCGTGGTACACACTACCTATATGTCCAGCTGTTGGAAAATGCAGGGCCTATTTGGACCTCCAATATGCTCTAAAATATATCCTTTATACGATATACAGGAGTTACAGGAGCCTTTTGAAAAGAACGCACGACTCAAATTTATTTCTTGTATATTTTCTTCTACAAGTCACGGATTCTCCTCCTGGATCATTTATGTCCCACATCACATTTCACATTCCTATTTATATCATATAAAACCTATAAAAACAGCACATAGGTTTTTCAATGAGGTCTAAGGCCTGTGCGATTCTTTATGTTGGCTTGAGATGTGCAATTCCAAAACAGCTGTGTTTCAACAACACAGAAAGGTTTTCCATCATACCTAAACGTTCAGGATTTCTATGCATAAGAGGTGAGTGCAAGGTGTTTCGAACGCAGCCCACAACTAATGTGACTGCAAAGAGCTTCCCACATTATAGTCATTCAACAGCATTCGGAAATTCATCGACGAAGTCATCATCACTATTATTTTATAAGAGTTTAAATGCGTATTTCAAATACTAGAAAATGGCCTCCAAACTAATGTCGCTGCATCCCGATTTGCGTACAGTCGTGTCCAACAAAGACCTGGCCACATGATGATGCAGTGAACCTCTGCGCTTTCCCCGGAGCTCTTTGGGAAATAATAATAAAGAAATAATGTAAATAATGCTGCAATAATATATTCCCTTCAATATCATGGAAAGTTAACATACCTGGCAGCGGTGCCACGAAGAAAAGTAACTGTAATTAATATTGTTTCCGGCATTTTGCCCTCGTAAACGCGAAAAGCCGGTCTAGTGCACTGTCACGACAGTATAATTTGTCCTGCCATAAAAGAAACGGCGGAGGAAAAAAGGCAAAACAGAAAGTATTTTTATTTTTGAGCCTCACTTTCCCAGGTCCCCGGTGTCATAAGAAAGGCGCGTTATTTTCAGAGTTTTATGGGCCTGCTGGAAGCAGTTAACGATCGCTACGGACGCCTTAGTTATTCCCTTGTCTGCAATAAAGGCTCATTCCCATAAAGTGCAACCCTAGTTGTAACATGGTAGCGTATAAGACAGATTATTTCTAGCGAAAATGAGTTGGATGCGCGGGTAAAGGTAAACATAAGGTTTTAACAATGTCTTGCGTTATAGTGAGGTTTCGTTCGAAGTTGTATCCCGGAATTATCTGCGTTCTGACCGTCCCATCCTCTGCTGCTTTCTGCGTAAATGTTCTTAGTTAAGAACGCATGTTTATGGAAAAGAAATTGAAAAAAGGTCCACGTGAATAACAACAAAGTGGAGATGGGGGCCCTTATCAAATTGCCTTTTGTGTTTCTCCTGCATCTACCGGAAGTCCCTTCTCTGTGCGGCTTGGTTTCCAAAGAGGCACTTCAGCTTTACGAGCGTGCCAAGAGGAGCGGTCTAGGCCATTTGTAATTCAGGTGATTTGACACCTAACGCAGCCTTGAAGTCTCGTTCGTCAGCGGAAGCGCTACATTACATGTCATTAATTGCAATCTGTTTTGCAGCTTTATGCTTCAAAACAACTTGCTGGAGAGGTCATGCTTCGCTACAGATACTATTGAAAGGAATTATACGAAAACCTACGTGTGGGGCAAAAGGTCAAGCTATATCACTTCCGTTCAAATCCACGTTCATTAGTAAACTCCGGCGCGCAGCGGGCAATACATGTCACTCTCGTGTGGCGCATTAGTGTGGTGAAACATGTATAGACGTTAAATCAAGCCTGTAGAAAAGTCGGGAGACAAATTGTTGGAGACTACCTACACTCCCGAGCATTTAAAATAAGTGGAAGCTGAGATGTCAGTGATTGCGACGGGGCGTCACCTTTACCGGGGTCGAACAATACTAGTGTGAGCCTTACTTCAACTCCATCGCGATTGTATAATTTATAAGCTCGTAGCTTCAGTAACAGCGATATGTGCGTACATCAGAACTGCTTAAGTAATACATATGACACCACGGAGACCTGCCGACAACACACAATTATGTTCTTCTTTGGTGCTCGATGTTTATATTGCCAAAAGGTCTTGTTTTTGTCGACTTTTTCTATCTGCTTGGTGCTTCTGCTAGAGTGCCTTTTATTTTTAACCGTTAACACATTTGTTTTAAGCATTGAAAGTTTCGTGAATTCTGCCTTCACTGAATGTAAATTTTGCTCGGTGGACACACTATAAGGACTAGCGGTCAAAGTTATATATTTAACTAGCCAAATTTAGATATTCATTTTTCTAGCTCTTCACTTTACCGTGCATAATGCAATCGCAATTTTGACGAATTTAAATATTCAAAGCTAATCCAGTTTGCATCATGTTCCTTAGAGCAAAATTTATTGAGATATTCGCGACTGAATTTTCAGCCTTTTCGAATATGCTTACGGAACTGAACGCTCAGAGAACGCCGCGAATCCCGCCAATGACACTGCTTAAGAGACTGACGAAATTATTTCGACAATTGTCTTCACCAAACCTAGTGCGACTGCGGCAAGCAAGCGCTCGAGAGGAGCACGTAGTCATTGCCTCCGTCATTGGCATAGAACCATAGAGAAAGGAATGGCTAGAGAACGGACGCTTGGCGAAATCTAGGCCCAGGAAATAACGCATGATTGATAACATTAGTTCAGCCCCTCTATATAGATTGCGCCACCAGCATTTAGAG
Organism: Amblyomma maculatum; assembly: GCA_023969395.1. NCBI lineage: Eukaryota > Metazoa > Arthropoda > Arachnida > Ixodida > Ixodidae > Amblyomma > Amblyomma maculatum. The sequence continues at coordinate 271,665 of JAJIZL010022461.1, read as the reverse complement.
CACGGGTGCCACCGGCGCAGACCGATGCAGACTGCGGAAGGGTAGGGCCTTCTACTCGGGCTGCGTGCTTGGTCCAGAAGACAGACTGCGTAGTTTTACGGCTCTCTTGGTGTTCGAAGCGAAATAACTGCAGTTTGTTAGGACGGCAAGGTGAGGAACGGTGTTTTGCCTTAAAACATTGCATTTCAAGCACTTCAACCTGACCGCGCAGGCTGGTTCTTGAATTGCGCAGCTCCTGAACAGGTGCCGGTGCGCACGTCATGGACCGCCCAGTCCGTAACACACCGGCCGCTTCCAGCAAAGCAAGGTGAGAAACGTTTTTTATTTGCAAACCAAGCTGCACTTCAAGCAGTTTAGCTCAGCCCTCAGGCTGCCGCTGTTGCGACGGGAAGGCCTATGTGCTCGGTTATGGCGCGACAAGGGTTCGCCGGTTGGTGCGCAGTTAGATAAGAGCGAACCCACGCCTGACGCTCTTTGCTTGGTTTGCCTAGTGGTTAGTATTGCGTGGTTTTCCGTTGAGTTTTACCGCTTTGGTGTTTTCTATAGCCCCCACCAGTGTGCAAATTTTTTAGGGGATATGTGTGGGCCGGGTGAAATTTGGACATCGAAAGAGTAGGCTAAAGTGTTGAGGACGACCATTCTGGCGTATTATGTGCGAGACCGTTATACTTAAGACGGCAGGAAAAACAAGGCAAAGCACAAAATGCTGGAAAACCAAAACCTTGTGCATCGAGGACTGTCATCTGCGACGAAAAACCCGCATTGCACACGCGCAGTGGAATGCGCATTAAAAAAAGGGCAACAGAATAGAAAACGCCGAGGTGTTTCTAAACAGCTTGATACTAAAGATGTGGCGCGCCAATAATTCCGTCCTCTCAGTTTCTGAAAACATGCATTCCACCCGCGAATTTATTTTACATGCTCTTAACGCACACTGTGGACGTCTGGCTGGCAGCTCCGGAGATGTTGCTGCCCCCGTTTCAGATATTTTTATCAAATGAAACGCGTAGTTGGCTGTCAATGGAGCTTTTAATACTAAAGATTAACATTACAATATCAAGCAGTGCTTGAAAATTACCAGTAGGGATCTTCACCAGGTAGATTGATATGTGTAATTTGCGTAGGTACGCAAGCGAGATTCGATAAATCATGTTGACCATGTTTGTAATTATATTCCTTTGCAACTTTCTCATGCTTCATTTGTTTACAAAGTTTTGGTGAAATGTGTGCCACGATGACAAATACTTCTACCGTAAATTTTCCAGCTGATGCTAGGCTGCGGCTGTCTCTACTGTGTGCCCTGATGAAACAATTGCAGCGTACGTGCAAGAGGTCTGGATCAATCGACCGCATGCTACGAGTCAATAGTTTTCAGCTTTCACTTTCGCCATGCCATTTCATGTGACATAATGTACACAGCAGGTATTCCTACAATGTTCTAATTGTTAATCAACATGAAAGTAGTGTGAATAAGCATTAAATGTCTGTAATGTTTCGCGAAAAAATAATGACTGTGCATATTTTCATATTTCAAGAAATTGACCATGTGATAACATGGCATGGTCAGTTTGGTTGGTTTATATTTTTTACCGTCCCAAAAAGACCCAGGCTATAAAGATGCGCATGATAGAGGAACCATTTTTACATTGGAACTCTTGTGCATTGTGGCTATGAACTTAACGCAAGGGACTTTGTTACATGTGCAATAATGGTTTACAGCTTATGTCGGACTTTCAGCATATTTATACTAGGAAACTTTGCAAACTTTCTGAAAAAGATGAAAGTCCTTACCATCTGCTGAAAGTTTTGCGCCAATGTTGTTCCCAAAAGCACGTTATGGTGTGGAGAAGGGGTGCGTATCTAAGCTCAATGCAACATTCCTGTGGCATTATACCCAAGGCGACTTGAATTGTTTTTTCTTGAAATCTGTGTTTAAAATAAAGTACAGGGTACTTTGAGGGAGCCGTGAGTGTATTGTGACCATAGTGTATGTCTATGTTCTTATGTATTATTTTCTATATTTTCTATATCGGCATGTCATGATACATTTTGTACAATATCGTCTTGTCACTTTCAGTACTGTACGCATGGACTGGTATATCGTACGATTTTTCTGTATTTCCGGTTGCTTTTATGCACCAAATTGTTACAGAATTGTATCGATTTTGTTTTGGTATAAAGTAAAATAAATGCTCATTTCACAGAGCTCCTTGCATCTTTACTGCAATACAGCTATTTGGCAAAGGCTTTGACGCAGCTGTGTTGGTCGGCCGCCAGTAGGCAGTAGTGTTGACCTAATTTTATATAAATTGCTGAAAATAAATGAAAAATAGTACCACACCGTACAGAACAAAAATATTGGGCCAACAGTGCGCGGCAGAACGGCAGCGCTTGCTACCATTCAAACAGCGCGCCACGGTGCAGCCCATTTCAGCATTAAAACTGCGCGCCTTTAACCGAAAGCATATTTGCGTCAAGCTCCTACCGCTTGGTTCGCTACATCAATTGTGCATCTGGGCCCTATGGGAGTGTCCTCTCTTTGCCATATCCCTTTCTCTATGACTGAACTTGGAGGCACGTTTCCTGCTGTCAGCGGCTTTCAAAAATCAGCACTGTGATAACGCGCAAAAATTACCTTACCGCTCTGGCTTGGACACGCATAGACTGGTGGCTTACCGGCTTGAGATTTATTTTCACTGGAATGCCCACTGATCAGCTGGCAGTTGTCAATTCTGTTAACAGAACGAACAAGGCTATTTCAATATACATATATGCCCCGTCGGGGGGGCGCAGGGGTTACGGCGCTCGACTACTGTTCCCAAGGATGCGCGATCGAATCCCGGCCTAGGCGGCCGCTTTTCGATGGAGGCAAAAAGCAAGGTGCCCGTGTGCTTTGCAAAGTCAGTGCCGCTAAAGAACCCCAGGTGGTCGAAATTTCCGGAGTCTTCCACTACGGCATCTCTCATTGCCACTTTCATAGCGTCTCTCATAGTCACTTTGGGATGTTAAACCTCACGAACCAACCATCAATATACATATATAATGTGAATGCGCGTTGCAATGGTAGGGTAGCTGCAACTACGATAATTCGTTGATCGATCGAGAAGGTGCAGATGGTTGTCGCCTCTCTGAAAACGATTGCAATATTCGCCTCGCCTCAGGACTCTACGCCTCCGAGCATCTCGCCGCCCGATTTCGTCACATAGGATGTTTGCTAAAATGCACAAACTGTTCCGGACCAAAGGATCTGTACTTTATTCAAAAAATGGAAGGGGAATTATCCTGATAGAATAATCTGAGGTAAGTTTCGAGGTATGCACGAATGTAAATTAGTGCATACCTCGAAGCCAGCACGTCAAATTGTCGAGGTTGCTGGATTCTCCCGCTACTCAGTTTGGAGAATGCTTAAGCAGCATAGTTTTATGCTTACCACGTATCGCTGCATCAGGACCTCAGCGAAGAATTTCATAAAAACCGGTATGAACTGAGCAACTGGAAGTTGGCCAAATGACGATGACCCAGACTTTTCTTAGCAGCGTTCTGTGGAGAGACGATTCCCCCTTTTGCCGCAATGGCGAAGTCAATGTATCGGTGCGGCGAAAGTAAACGCATTACGCGATTTTTAAAGTTCTTCGCGTATTGCATAATGGCAACTGGAATTCATGCCATGTGCAGGCTGGTAGTTGGCGCCAGTGAGCCTTCACTAAAACAAGTGATACTTTGTCCCCTTCAATAGAGAAGGGAAAATTTTAATTTGAACGGAAAAGTGTGCTCCGTTTACTTATGTCCGCACCTGTACACAATGCCCACTACTGGTCTTAGCAGAAGCAGCACTGGCTCCGGGAACACCACCACCAAGTCCGGTGGTCAGTAGATGTCTCGTGTGGCATTTACACAGATCGTGCATTAGGGGGGGGGGGGGGGCGTTCTGGATGAAAATCTAATAGCAGTCGTACACAGCGACATTCTAAGTTGTGCTATCAGTGATTTCATGTCAGATATCACAGTAAGTCCATGGCTCGTGGTTTCAGCATAGTGGGGTGCTTGCGCACTTCTAGTCGCGTGCAGGGGATTGGCTCGACAGCAACTTCTCTGGTCAGTGCATAGGGCCGGTGGATATGTTCTGGCCACCTAGGTCAGCCACCCTAACTCCATTAGACTTCTTCTTTGAGCGGTTACGTCGAGAACAAAGTATACGCAACTGAACCTAAAAACGTGGCAGACTTTATCATAGAGTAATCAAGGCATGTGCAAATATATCCTCATTGGGAAAGGATTTGGTAAAGAGTGGACACTCCGATAGGGCCCAGCGGCCCAACTGTCTGTAGCGCACCGAGAGGGGGCTAAATACTTCCGCTCTCGGTAAGGCGTAGGGCTTGAATGCCTGTGTGTGCTGCACCCTGGAGCTCACTTTTAATACTAACAAGTGCTGCCGCCCTCCCATGCCCTTTCAGTGCATTATTTTTGTTCTCTACGGTCTGCTAAATTTCTATTTATTTTCAGCATTAAAAAATTACCACCTTAATACTGCTGACCGGCCATTAGTGCCGCTGCTTCACAGCCTTTTTCAATCCACAGTATTGGAAAAGAGACGTTCAGCACTTTGCAATATGCACATTCATTTTGCGTCATATAGAAAACAAAACTGATACAATAGGGTAACTATTTAGTGCATAATAAACAAGATGGAAGAGAAACAAAAGCTAGGTTATATGAAACAAAGCGTACAGTACACAAAAGTAACAAAAATATTATGAAAAGCAATAAACAATACATAGTAGACAGATGTCACAGATTTACAAAGTACGGCAACTTTCTTGCTCACTGTATGTACTTCGACCCACCCTGCTAGACGCAGTTTATTTGCATGAGCTCTTTTCTCACCGCCAGAAGTCATGTGGCAGATGCGAATGGCCACATTAGATACGCTCTCCACCATTCGATATGGGCCGACCCACTGCTGTGACAGCTGCCTTGTGAGCCCTTTTGATCGAACCTGAGCGCACAGATAAACCCTACCACCGGTTTTATAGTCAGCCTCCCTGCTACTGCCTTCTAGAAGCTTTACACGCAACCATGCGGTCGATCACAGGCCTTCTCTTGCCGCCGTGTGCTCGCCTTTCAACCTTTGTTCGAGCGTTGCCTCGTAGTCGTCTAAGGAGCCATATTGGCCTTTTGGCTCGTCACGTGCTTCCCCGGGTAACACTGGTTGCCTCCCGTAGGGTAGGAAGAAGGGGTTTTTCTAGAGTTCCATCGTGGACAGCAAGATTGTAGGCTGATGTTGCGAAGGCAGTTAAAGATCCCAATCGCGCGTAGTCTTTTTGGACATAATGCAAAATTATGCTAATTAGCATTTGGTTCAGCTTTTCTACGGTTCCGTTACATTGGGGTTGGTATGCCGTCGTTTGGAGCTTCCTCAATTCCATCAAGTAGTAACCGCTTTTCACCAATTTTTTCATGAAATTGGTTCCTTGGTCGAAAACTGCATGTTAAGGAACTGCGTGACGGAATACAACTCCATCGACACATGCCCTAGCAACAGTTTCCGTCATTTGATCATCCAGCGCAAATGTTTCTGCGTATCGCGTCAACTGAACCACGAATACGAGAACGTACAATGCGTAAAGGCCCTGTATATCCATCGTTATTCTTTCAAATGGCCTTTTTAAGTCCTAAGAAACCTGCAGGGAAGCGGGTTTCCTTTCATTCGGTATTTTTTGAAGTATGCAGGATTCGCAGTTCCTACAATACTAAGCGATATCTCTCCTTATACCCTGCCAGAAATGCCCTTTTTGGCACCTTTGTGTGTTTTTTCCGAAAAACCCAAAATACGATATACTCAGCGTGGGTACCTATAGGTTACCCGCGCTGGGTATATTGTGATGGAGCAGCAGGATTTCCTTTCTCATAGATTGCAAAACAACACTGCGACCCGTGTCGTGTACTTCTTCTTTCATCTTTAAAATGCCCCGCTGCCGCAGATAATATCGGTCAGCTGCTTTTCCTTCTCAGGACTCACACTTGTCTACAATCATGCTAATTGATGGGTCCCTCCTCTTTCCGCTGTGTAAATGGGCCTCCTCTATACAAGGAAAAACTCGGCTACGCGGGTTACTGCAGAGCGGCTGAGCGCGTCAGCGTTCTGGTTTATCTTCCCCGGGCGATGAACGACTTCAAAATTATATTTCTGCAGAAGCAGGTTACAGTGGCGCACTCCCCGTACATACGACTGTCAGGCACTCTTGTTCGATTGCCTCATAATTCTGTTCGGCCGCGTTAAGCTGCTTACTCTCGTATGCTACTGGATTCCTTGCCTTTTTGTATTCGTGACATGAGTGCGCCTAGGGCTTGCTTAGAGGTACCGGTCGTTAGTATGAATGGCTGGCTGAAATCGGAGAAGCGAAGCAAAAGGGCTTCCATAAGCCGGATCTGGTTCCTGAAAAGCGTCTTCAGCTTGAGGAGACCACGAAAAAGGCTGTTTACTCGTTAGTGCTATCAGTTTCTTGGCCACAGTAGCGAAGTTACGAATGTAACGCGTGTAATAAGTGGCAAAACTGAGAAACAGGTGGTGTTTGTACTGGGGAATACTGCGCTACTTGATATATAGAGACAAGTGAAAGACGACACACGAATGAAGCGCTAACGTCAACGTACGGGTTCGGGCCCTTTCCTCCGCAATACAGTTCACCAGGTAGTACACGCGATGTAAAGGTTGAAGGTGAGGAACATATATGCCCGTTGTACTTGAAATAGTATGATCAACCAACTGGCGCCGTGATTATATAGGTGGCGTTTGCTTTTGTTTGTTGGTCTTGGAAATCTCCTCACGCACTCTAACTTCTCTAGGTAAGCGCGCGGACGCCCGTGTCTGAAACAACTTGCCCGGAGTACTTTCTTGCGGTTTTAGGCATTGGCATTTTGTCGGTTTCAGTTTAAGGGCTGCCTCCCCAATAAGGTTGAATACCCATTGCACATCACGCAAGTGGTTCTCAAATGTGGGCTCATTTCTCCTAGCTTCAGCAGAACCCAAAGTGCAACCAACCAAGAGGCTGTGTTGTGATCGCCCAAGATTGAACATCACAAACTGCAGTCTCCATCCTATTCCTTGTTCACTTCTTTCATACTCTGTTGCTAGCTTCTTCCCCTCGTTCTACTTAGAACCTGTAATAATATAGGCACATGAAAAACCGAAATATTGCTTGGTGATATAAGTTTATAAAAAATGTAGCCTTTGTCATGGTATCGCACTCGTTTCAACAAAATGCTTTTTTGTTGCTCTGTTACTGATATAAAAATTGGGAATATAAAAAAAGAACAGTTAGGAAAGCATGCAGTATGCCGCCAAGTACGTATAAAGGACTCGAGGCTCGAAATGAAACGATGTGGTAATGCAGTGTTGCGCTCAGGCTTAACGATGTCGTACAGAAGGAGGAGAGGTCAATACTGCATAGCCATCGTACCTCATTTGACAAATCTTGCAGTCATTTACCACATTTACACGAGAAATTTTCCAGCAAAACATTTTCGATTCTTGCTGGAATTGACTGGGGATGAGAGCCGCCGACAGATATAACCATGAAAGCACATTCCCTCCTCTCGGTGGATACGCCCCTATAACCGGAGGTAAAACGCGCGCTACCTGTACGTACTGCATTGGCCTGACCGACTCTTCAGGTTTCCTTCTTTTTTTAAATTATTAAGTTGCGTCTATGCTATGAGCAGCCGTTTGCGCAGCCGCCTCAGGGCCAAGCCTAACATACTGGATTCTGGCCTTTTCTAACGTTTCGTGTAGTTTTTCGTTTGGTCAGCTTTGTACGCACCTGCTTGCTTTGCGAAGTGTTACTTGATAGCCTTCTATATCAAATGCATTACAGAAACCTAATGGTGCAAATGTTATATTTTTTTAAAAGAAGTGTTTTGGTACTAATCTCAAGCACAAATTGCCAATTTCATTGTTATTCCTGCACAGTTTTGAAACGGTTGGATTCCTAATTTGGACAAATAAAAAAACAGCTCGCTTACTATCGCAACCAGCATCTGACATTTTAGCCAAAGACAAAAATGTAACGTATTTCCTGCCGCGTTTGACGCTTGATTTGATGGATTATTTTTATCTTTAGGCCGAAAATATTGGCTTTGGCGTAGCTTGTGGTTAAACCTGGAGTTATGCGAGAGCTATCTGCGTGGCTACGCTCAGGTTCGGCTTGAAAGTAAACACATGGCTATTGCACATAGCATGGTCCGAAGCCCTCCACTACGGCACCTCTTTCTCTGTTATCACTCCGACCTTCGCGATGACGCGATAGCTTAAGCTTCCAGCCAACATATAAAGCCCGCTTTAACCGAGCCGTATGAACGTGCCTGCGAGGCCTAGGAACCACGCGCATGCAAGGGTTTTGGCAGGCTGATTCTGATATCGGCCTCCCATATGAAAGAAGAAGTCCGAGTTGGCGGCTCCTGCCAAGCATAGTCTCAAGAAGCCCTACGTCCAGTTAGTGCTCGGCCATGTCAGCTGCCAGATACCGCCTCCCACGACTACTGCTACTATAATTTTTTTCTTCTTCTTCTTCTTGTTATTCTCGTTCTTGTTCTTCTTTTCCTTGTCCTCCTTTTTTTTCTTCTCAATGGCTCAAAGTCAGTGCGGCCACAGTCAATGCGCGACCACGGCGAAAGTGCAATCACGGCGGAGAGGTGAAGTGGCTGGCGTAGTGTAGCTCTAGCTACAAAAATATCCATGAGGGGTAATCTTCATCTAGTAGCCGTATCTAATAATCTTTCTGGAAAGAAAGTCAAGGCTGTAAAAAGGAGATTTTATGCATAAATGAATTTAAAAGTGCAGTGTTGTTAAAAAAGGCCTTTAGAAAAAAAGTGTGTTTATTTGGACTTTTTCATTCGTAACTGCACTGAAAGCGGGACTGTGTCTGTGAAAAGCGGCCACATTGCCTATTCTCCATGGAAGGGTTGGCCGAAACGTGGAAAGGCGTTTCGTAAATTGCCAATACCCTTGTAAATAATAACCCACGGGCAGAAAGCGTTTTTTGTATCCCTAGTCTGGCTGTAGAAAGGACCGTTCTTATGGCAAAACATGACAACTCAGGCGGAAAGAGCAAGCTATGACGTCAGCTTTATTATCAGTAATGCGCCCAAGATTACAAAACCTGGAACCATCGGCAGTCCCTTCCGCATATTTGAGAACAGTCCCCAAACAAAATAATAGGTAGCGGTGCCAAGTTTGCAATCGAAGGTCGAATCCCTGCAGCCTTCCATCGTTTAAAAGACATCAGGGATGGTGTGGTTGCCCTTGCGATTGATGAAGGGCGGATGGTGGCGGTGAGATAAATGTCTGTCCAAAGGAGCAACAGGAAAAAATAAAAGAGCGGTATATATATAGATTGCATGGTACCTAGACGAAGCAGGAAACAAAAACAAATCCAAAAAGTCTGTCAGATAGGACCGCTCATTTCCTCATTCGTATATGTTTGCGAAGTCGCCTCTGTAAACTTGACCCATGGCCATGGCAGATGGCGGAAAAATATAGGCAGTAAATCGGAGGCCGTAAAAGTAGCATTCGCTGCCACTAAAGCCATCCTATCAAGACGCAAAATACTGACGAGAAACAGCGTGAAAACGTTTGCTTTGGGTATATCTATCCTTCAGTACGCTTCCCCAGCCGTCAGTGAAAGTAAACAACTAAAGTGAAGTTCATTTCCAACCAATCGTGATGTGGCAATGGTTAGGGCGCTCGGCAACTGTGCCCAAGGATGCGGGATTGGATTCCGGCCGCGGCGGCCACTTTCGATGGAGGCGAAAAGCAGGGCGCACATGAGCTATGCGTTGTCAGTGCGCAATAAACAACCCTAGGTGTTCGAAATTTCCAGAGCCCTCCACTACGGCGTCTTATAGCCTCAGCCTCTTTTGGACGTTAGACCCCACAAACAAAACCAAGCAAACCAAGTTAATTTTCGACACATATATTGATATATCAGAGCACGTCCGAATCCTTCGAGCCGATGCTGCCAGCGGCACGGCCCTACAACGAGAAAGAATTAACGCAGGGATTCCGATGGCGATCTAAAGGAGAAGCCCTCTTGCGGAACAGGTGGCTCTGGTACCGCCACTATACTGCATGGTTGCAAGTTCTGGCTACTCTCACAGCACTTATGATAACGTGCTTTTTTTTTTT
>JAJIZL010022461.1:187535-239511 GCA_023969395.1 Amblyomma maculatum | reverse complement strand
TGTGTGTGTGTGTGTGTGTGTGTGTGTGTGTGTGTGTGTGTGTTATTAAATACCATCTTCCTCCTTCAGTGGAGCTCATATATAGACAGAAGCACGCATGCCTAAAAGCGTTGTGTGGCAACCTTTTTCTCGGTCGTGTCTTTACATTTCGAGTTAAAAAATTATTGCGAATGATTTGCAGAACATGTGCCCCGACAGACATCGATAACGTCTTTGCGCGCACGTACTGAGCAGGCCTGATGACTGCTCAGAAGTCCACTGCACTTCTAAGTTGCTTATCAAGCCCTGAACATATATATAATAATATATATATCATGTTATTTATTATTTCTGACTTAGGTGGCGAAGAAAGCATAAAAGCATTCCAAGAAATAAATGGCTCTTTTTCCCCTAATTTATTCGTATACTTATGCAGAAAAAATTGCCCTCTGTATAACAAGTATAAGCGTGATCTTTATAGCACGTCTATGCATCCCCACTAAAGCTGTCAATATACGCATTCGTCATCGTGGTCCAACTGAAAAATGATAAGTTTCCTTTAAGAATGAAAGGCTTATTCCGCATTGGAAAGCACGCTGAAGGCGCCTGCCCATCAAAAAAACTAATATTAACAAGCCACTGAAACAAGACTTTCCTTCTCAGGTATAGGAAGTAAAGCAACATTTTATTTCATGCACCTGAAGAGCTTTGCTGCATACGGCATCGAATACTTAAAGAAAATCATCGCCACCTAGTCAAGTCCGACAGTACAGATGTTCAAGCGAAGCGGCCCGAATGAATTGGGCATGACAGAAACAATTAAATCAGTATTTCATCCACGCTTCTTAATCAGAAAGCATAATATAGCTGATCAGCCTCATTTCATTCATTCACTAAAGCCGACTACGCGCTTCGACCATAACAAAAGAATAGCCCTAATCGAATTGCTGAAGATAACATGGTCCGCACGCATCATGTGACGTTCACAGTTAGCCTGAGTTGTAAATCGGTTACCCACGTCACTTATAAGTTGCGTTTTACTCCCTGAAAATCTATGGAAAACATTATTCTTGACACAGTCGACTACAAAGGCATGAAAAGACACTAGAATGAAAAGACGGCTGTTTTTCTTACCAAGGATTCCAAAGATCAATATTTGAAGGCCTTAGTAATCCTTAAGTGCTTCAACAATTGCTGTTTCCCATACATATCACCGACACAGGTATTATACCTCATGACGTGACACTAGGAACGATCATTCGAGTTCACAAACAGAGGCCTTATTGATTAAGCAAAGAAAAAAAAAGGAGAGACTGAACTTTCGCATACGACTGACGACACAGCGATACTGTTTGCGTCGGGTTCGACCAAGTTATTCGTGAGTATACTTCGATAATGGTCCTTTCTATCTGTTGTTGTCTGCGAAGTCTGACAGATACCGCGCTATGTTTTTCCTTGAAACCAATTTGAAACGTCCCAGATTCCTGCTTTACTGCGTCTGCTTCTGTAAGCTGTGTGGTTCGGTGTGTTCAAAGAAGCGCCAAATGAAAGGTCCAGCACGGAGGCCTGGATTACACGCCCGGCGGGGTCACCTTCGTAAAGGTGACCATGAGGAAGTCATCGGTCATGATAGAACGTGACGTCATGATCGGATGTGACGTCACGATGACGTCAATTCCAGTTATTAGAAAAGTCCGAATGTGACGTCCATGGCCTGACTTGATGTCATGATTGTATGTGACGTTATGGTGACGTCATTTCTAGTTATTAGGCATAACTGCATATTACGTGATGATGATATTAAATCCGGACATGAGGTGGCGTACAGTCCTATTGACGTCATGGCTGCGAACCGATTCAGTTGCGCCCGATACATGGAACATCCGGCTTAAACAGCATCGCTCCTAAAGCACGGCCCCATTATTACCTGTAGCTCTCCGCCTAAATTAAGGCAGCAAGCCATTTACTCAAACATTATGAAGGCTTTGAAGTTTGTAAACATTTCTCACCCTCACACAATTTATCACTGAAAGCCGTTTCCTACTCTACCCAACTGGCACAACTTTGAGTCGCTATAAATTCCAGTAACTGTAATAACACACACGGCTACGCACGCCTAACACTTCTAGAAAACTTTTCTGTAAGTTACCAATACATTGCATTTAGATGAAATTTCTTGGTTCAAAATTAATTCCATGTATTTGAGCGGTAATGTAAGTTTTCGACAATGCGGGAATATTTTTTATGAGCCAGCTACAACACGCCTTGCACGTTCCCTGCCGCCTGAGCAGTCAGTGCCACTTGCTCATAACAATAGTCTTCATATTTTAATTAAAATGTGTTTAAAAAAAAGCTCGATCTCCAACAAGCCTGTTGCTCGCTAGCAATCGTCTCATCTATCTGAGCACAAAACAAAAAAACAAGGAATCACACCGTATATAGTGTAGCCAAATTTCCACATAAAAAGTAGTGCGCAAGCTTGCTTATATCATCATGTAGGCGCGCTGAATTTTAACTCGAGACAATTCACTAACACAAGACAATTGTCTCGAGTTAAAGTTCAGCGCGCATACATGATGATGGAAAACCAACTAGCCGCCTTACAGCATTGCTTGCTTATATCTTTAAATATAATAATAACATGCCTGTAACATTTTAACCTTTTTTCATGGTAATAAATTCCATCCTACAAAAGAATTTGGCATATGCGACTCAATGAAAACACAGGCGTCATGTATAAATGCATAGGAAATAGCATAACACGATATCTCTTAGACCTGTCATGTTGTAAGTGAAACTATTGTAGCACACCGTGGCATTGACTGTTTAAAAGTAATTGTACGACATAGGTCACCTCCTGTAAAAGTGCAGGCTACTTAACTCTAGACTGTCCGAAGCTCGAATATGTATGCTCCCGTTAATCCAGCCAGACGCGCGTAGTAGGGTTTATATATTCAGATCGTTAATACCATACATGTGGTGCAGAAATAAAAACAAGGATTAACGTCCCCAGCCCTGGAAAATGGAAGAACGTAGCCATACTTTAGCCTTTTCCTCTAGATGTAGCAATCATCGCGCCGCCTTTCAGTTACAATTCGTGCATCCTGCCTTTATCATTGCATCAGCCAATCAAATGTTGTTAAATTCCTTCAAGTATCATTTAGGCGCTTCTGAATTTATACTTGGAGCTGAACGAAGGAGAAAATCATTCATTATAGAAGTAATAAATTTTTCTATGCCACTCAGCATGAAATGAAAAACCTATGAAATAATATTGAAAAATAAATAAACCTCCTTCGTATAGATCTAGCGCTGGGAAGATTCGTAATACCTAGTAAATAAGGCCCAATTACAAGGGAAGTGTGACAGCGTGAGGTTTATAACCCGCTGAAAATAAAGCGAATTCTTCGGCGCTCACTGAATACCATTCCTTCTTAAACAGTGCATTTCGGTCGACCAGTGCCAGGTGCTGCGTGTCAACCCAGACTTTGGTCTTTTGAATTACGTCTGTGAAAATAAAGGAAAGTAAATGTAAATTAACTTCTGGCAATAGCATTGAGCAATATTGTTGAAGTAATGGCATGCGTGTCTTATCGAATGTAACATTTAGTTTTTATTGCAAAAAGGAGCGCTTTATTCTTATCAATGTCTGAATTATTTTAATACAGGAAGGCATACATGATCTTCGACGTTCTAATCTCCCGCGTACGCAAGAAAGGAAAAAAGGAAAGTCATCAGCACAGATGGCTTTAATTAAACACTTGCTCTCTGTAAGCACTCAGCATTGACGTAGCCGTTACGACATATTTGCTTAGAATCCTCTTCTGTTGTCGGTGCTTCTGTGCAACCGTTTACTTAAATTTTATATACTTTTGAATTCGTTCACGCTTTTCAGTTGAGACTGCTCTGGAGGATGCCAGCAATGCTTTCGCTTGGCTTATCACGAGCATTTTTCTAGACCTTTTATGCACGCTGCCAACCATCTCGACACTCAAAACTACTATTCTAGGAAACAGAAACGCGAGATGAGAACTCCGCCGAGTTGCAAAAGGCTCAAGGTGAAAGTAAGACAGGGCCGTAAAAGAATTATGCTTTTTATCTCGAGAGCCATGACGTAGACTGGAGGCACAACCGTATTAATGTTTAAAGGGTGGAGCGTTTACGCGATATTTTACTCAGCAGTAAGACGGATGTCGAAAGATTCGTCTAGTCAGTGAACCGTCGCGCCGGCGTCGACGCGCATGACACTGTCACACCCTCTCCCACCTGCTTGACAAGGCCTATACGTTTCGTTCTGCATCCTGCTCACACCTCGCCATTTGTCCGGCACACCGGCCTGCATTTCCTTCACGTGACTGCCATAAACCGGCTTGAACGATCGCCGCTAACCTCTAACCCCTAGTTATGTTTAGTACTGCTATGCGATGTGTATATGCTCTCACTTTCACTACCTGTTTCGGCTTAGAGGGGCCACTACATAAGTGAAAAATTGCTATAATCATTGATTGACGACAGGTGGCGACAGTGAACGAAGATTTTAGTCACGCAAAATAGAGAGGGGGGGGGGCGAGCTACTAAGTAGCCGATAGCTATGGCCACAGAGCGCCTGATCTAGCATGATTCACCATGAAAAACAAAAATACTCACGCAAAAATATATATAAGACGCAGGTAGCTTAACTTGTAGCCCGACGCGGTTCATTGAAAAACTGGCGTGCTCGTTGATGATTTTGGAAGCTGTCAAGGATTTACGGTGGTTAGATTTATAAGGTAAAATGGCGGCAAGTAGTGGTTTAGAGGTTCAACTGGAGAATAAAGAAACGTTGGAAAGAAATGTATGGTAATTTATGATGATAGCTAAACCTGACATCAGAAGCAAAAGCATGCTTTGTTCGGTAAATCTATAGCGTTGGTGTATGAGCGACAAGTCTCTATACGTCATTGGCAGGGGGTGGTTGGAAGATGACACGACTGCACACTGATTAGTCGGTGGGTACCTTCCGGTCAAAAGCCAGCATGGGATGGCCGAGATGGCAGGAGCTGCGAAGTCTTACAACTTCTTTGGAACGGGAATGAGCCCAGGACTTCTGGTTGCCTACTTTGCATGCTACCCCGAAGCAACGCAGACACGTTCGTACGGCTTGGTCATATCCAAGTCAAACTGTACTTCGCGTATTGTGCCATGTTTCCGATTTATGTTAACAACAGTAGGACAAATTCAGCCATTAGTGATTAAGTGATTACATACACGACGAACCCTAAGGAGCCATTAACCTGTTCAGCCGTATCCTTAAGGTTAAGGACGCCTAGCTAAAACTCTTCCACATTTTCAAGAAAGCCACGAGCTCATCGTAAAGACACATAACTTTGATGTAGCTACAAGGAACACAATGGAAGACGATGGCGCTAACAAAAATCCCTGGAAAAATGTAAAACGGGCATTTTGTTGACTACAAACATGCCACAAAAGTTGCCGAATTGAAATTGCCAGTGAATGTATGTCCATGCACTTAGTGAACACTACTGTGCTTTCTATGTGCCAACAAATATTTTTGTTTCCTGTAGAAAAGGCGTGATTTTATTTAAGCGGATTGTTTGCTTCCTTTAATTATGTCTCCGGCAGTACGTCAACTGTCCTTCATACATTAGCATCACTTTTTTTTTGCTATCTGTCCATTATTCTTCTCAGAATTCTTCATGATGATAATCTTTGGTGTCAAATCGAGTTCAGGCAAAAAGTGAGCCCCTGAACGAAGCTGTGACGAGAAAGGTAGAAAATATTTTAACTGCCTTGTATGAATTTATTATTTGCCCTGACTTACGTTGATATCAGACCTAACTCAGGAAAGATACATAGATGTCCTAGATAGTTAAATAAGTAAATGTGCTCAGTAAGGATCAGTGTATTTTATATTAAAAGATAAATACAATCAATTGTACTTGGTTGGTTTATGAGTATACCGCTTTAAAGTAACTCAGACTATTAGGCAGGCTGTAGTAAAGAGCTCCCGAAATTTTAACCACCTGGGGTTCTTTAACGTGCACTGACATGGCACCGAGCACAGGCTCCTCACTTTTCGCCTCCAATGTAAAGCGGTCGCCGCGGCCGCTATATGATCCCGCGTCCATGGCTTCAGCAGTAGGGTGCCTTAACTACGAGCCACCGCGGCGGGACCAACGAGCAGCACTGACACATGGGTTGTTTTAGCAAACAAATACAGACAGAATGATCAACTTATCGAGGGCTCCGAATCGGGCGGCCTTGGCGTCACAGAAAGCGCAAGAGGGTTTTCACACAGCTCATGCCCTCACATTGTATCACGTTCTACGTGGCGCGTGCGGTACATCACAGGACGTTCTCCGTCCGCTGCAGTGGTAGAGGGTCATACTGGTGAACACTTCCAACAATCGGTTACACGCAACATAATTAAAAATATGGATGTCTTGGCTAGAGAGCCGTCCCCATGTCTCAGTAGTGGAGCAGCGATTGCGAATATCGGAGAGCGTGGGTTTACTAACACCGGCCGCATGTGAGCGTCTATTATTTTATTCTTGCACTTGACGTCCAATTATCATAAAAAAAAAAATATTATTTCACGTACACCCTTTGTCAAACGTGTAGAGCCCACGAGGCCTGTTTCTGGGCCGTGTAGTGGCTCGCACTCGTATAGCTTAGTCCATATTCTTCGATCGGAGAGGATTGGACAAATATCGTCTTGACATCAAGTGATTCGGAACACTGGAATTTCATTACAATGTGCACGAAATGGCTCAGAAGCCAACCCCCTGGGCTCTATACTTTTGACAAAGACTATCATCATAATAATAATAATCATCATCATCATCAACAGCCGGACTAAAACCACTGCAGCCCGAAGGACTCTCTCATATTTCTCCGCGGATGCTGCTACGACACCGAAGATGAGAACTGGACTCTACCAATAAATAACTTGGCCCGCTGGCTATGTATGCCTCGGTGTGTCGTTCTTCACGGCCACGGCTGTGGTCAGAGCTGGCGGTGTGGCTTCGGCTCTCACAACGGAGCTGGAGCTCCGTTAGAACCTCCACAAGGTGATCTTTATATTTTGAGCAGATACTTTGAAAAGCAGCAGTTTTAACGAATAAGGAAGGGCGTCAGGTGTCCGTCGCTTGCATATGTGATGCGTATGGCGTACGGCAGTTTTCATAAGCGATAAAGAAGAACAGCCGAGGCAAAGTGAACTTTCATCAGCATGTGTTCAAAAAAATTGCAGGATGTGAAGCTTTCCGATTAAGCTTTATCGAAGGCGAACCATAGTGACAGATATACACAAGCACACGCAATCTGAACAGACACTTCTAGTTACACGGCTTCAATCACATTCGGCGTGGAGCTAGGCACAGTAACCCGTCCTGGCAATTTCAAAATTGTGGTAGTCCCTTTCTTCTTTTTCCTCTTTCTTTCTTTATTGATACCGTAAGCCCTATGGAAGGGCCATTACAGGAATGAAAACACAAAGAAATGAAAACAAGAAATACCAACACATTTCACTAGGTCAAGCGCGCAATACTTGCATAAATAACAACTGGTTATAAGGACACGAAAATTTATGCAGTGCATAAGATACACGACGTTACAAAAAAGAAGTCAATCTCTCTTAGAGGCATGTATTGAAAAGTATACATGGACAAAACCGACAAAATAACATATAATGCTAAGGTGGTTAACAAACATTGCACTAAAAAATAAATAACACCGTCTAAATTGTCTAAAAAAGCATTAAAAGAAGTAGACCAAGCAAAGAGATCGAGAATTCATTTCTTAAGCCAGTGAAAAAAGGTGTGTGAAAATTGGGAGCATTTTGCGATTCGCATTTTACTGCGGCAGCAAGAATAGGCCACAATATTTTCGCCGCGTTTTAACGTTCTGAAAATTACAAATTAAAAAGACCTCCTTTTCCTCACGTACTATTCGCTCCTAGCCAACGACCGATGGCGCTAGCTACTGATATCCAGGAAACCAGGGTAACGCGGTAGTATTATTACAGCTCTGATAACAGAATTTCAGGGGAGATGAGTCCTTGAATATGAATATTTTTTATCAAAATGTTATCTATACCCAGTTGTAGTAAGATGGCTGAAGACCTTGCCTGGTTCCCTTTTTTTTCACAATTATTAGCTGATGACGAGTAGACAGCGTCGTTGCCTGTTTCTATGGAGACGTGGCAACATTCATATACAACACCTTTTGAAGACCTCTAAGCTAGGAATGAGCACACTAAGACAAATAACTGATATCACTGATAGAGCTCATGGAATACTCCTTATTTGTGATCAGTGATTTTTTTTAATCATATGGTTCCCATTGTCCATCGTAAGATGCCGCAAGGAATCTGAACAGCTGAGTATTTCTTCCACAAGGTCACAGATATACGTAGAAAATCGCATGCAAAACAAGTATAAGATAACAAAAGCGCAATTTTCGCATTGACATCCGAATTCCAGCGCGACATTAGTTTTTGTCACTGCTATAAAAATATACTATTGCCACTGCGTTGAAACCAAGGATTCTATGTCGCCATATTATTTCACTTAGTGATTTGTGACAAAATGGATGGAAATTTAACACCGCTCAAAATATATTAACAAAACAATTTCTTGAGCCTCTGCTGAGATGATTGTTAAGTACCAATGAAATCGCTCAGCACTAACCGGAAATGAAAGGGAACGCAATCTAGAGTGACGGACATTGCTGAGCTCTGCCTGTATGAGATATTATTTTTCATGCGGCTCTACGCGTTGTGTTCACTTACTGATCCAGATCATTCATCTTCATCCGAACTGCTGGTCGGATGAAGATGAATGATTTTTCCTCTCATATCCTCGGAACAAACAAGGAGGGCGCAAAACGAGCTGATTCACAGGAAACGTTGACTACAAGTAAATACCTGGATTAGATGGCGGCTGCTCCGAGGGCGTAATCACTGATACTAGCAGCATATATGATGGGAACTGAGCTTACATGAGTAAATACAGTCCCCTATCAGGATAACATTGGACACAAGCGGACGAAAACGAACGCACACTTACTCCACTAGCTACTTTAACTTCTACAGTGGTAATTCGTCTTCACCAGTGACTTGGCACTAGTATATTGCATTCGCCAGAAGACGTTACTAGTCATAGTCAACCTTTTTTTTCATTAATTTAATACAAGCGCCTGTTTTGCCGCTTAAGATCTTTTTTGCTCTGAGAAAATAATGTCATATGTAATATACTCGAGGCTGTGCTTTTTGAAACCACCGCCCTCGCCAATCCGGTTCGCCTCCCAGGGGCTGGACCCTAGATGTTTTTTATGGCAGTATAAATGCTGCTTTGAATATTAGTGATAAAAGAAGCACAACGCCCACCACATCTGGTATCTTTTTTTTTTTTTTGCAGTATATACGATTTCATCTTCGTAAACAACAGCACCAAAAAAACTGCTAGTTGACATTGCAGCTGCATTTTTTGGCAATATAGAAGACCCAAAAACGAGGGAAGAGGAAAATATTTGATCACATTCCTTTGTTTTTTGTGACAGCGTTTCCAGGACGAGACTCCGCAAACGTGACCGATTCCTCACCGAGCTCTTGCTCTTCATTATCCTAGCGACATTGCATAATAGTAAAAGGTTAATAAGGCAGTACATAAAAG
The DNA here is from genome assembly GCA_023969395.1 of Amblyomma maculatum. NCBI lineage: Eukaryota > Metazoa > Arthropoda > Arachnida > Ixodida > Ixodidae > Amblyomma > Amblyomma maculatum. Next base: position 229,858 of record JAJIZL010022461.1, on the reverse strand, counting down.
TTCCCTCCACACTATCATGCAATTTACGTATACAACCAAAAAGTTTCCCGCTTTTAGTGTATGGCGCCTCACAATGAGGCAGTTTTTGGTTTGCACGAGGCAGTGAACCGTTTGCTACAACTGTCTTATATGTACAATGGTGGGTAGATCTAATGCACCATAGCATGGCATATAGGCAGTTGAAGTCCATTGCTGATCACCATCATTGAATCCTATAGCCAACCCATATTTTTCCGAAACACGAAGTAAATTCCGGCAAATGGATATTTATATCACGAACCAATGAAGAACGACGCACGATCCATTGATTGTCGTCTGAAACTTCGCATGAGTTCTCAGCCGGCACGGATGCAGTGGCGCTCTCCAAGGGCGCACGTACACGGAGCCATGTCCACGGTGCGCGTCTCTAACTTTGTACTTCCGCTGTGGTGAAAAACAACACCTCAAGATAATCAGCCGCCTTCGCCGGGCATTTTTGACTGTAAAAACGTTCAGTTCAGTTCAGTTCATTCGTTCAGTCGTGTCCGACTCTTCGTGACCCTATGGAACATATCACGCCACGCTTTCCGGTCTCTCACTATCTTCCTAACGTCACATAACTTCATCTGCAGCGCCTCGAGGATGCCATCTAACCATCGCGTTCGCTGCCTACCCCTTCTCCGATGATCCTCAACCTTTCCCAACATCAAATCTTTCTCGAGCGACTCCTCTCTTCTCATCAGATGACCGAAGTAGCTGAGCTTACATTACAAGACAATAAAATATTCTAGAAATTCGGAAGTTAAGGAGGAAGTCTTCATAGAACAGCGGATCTGGTATTGTGTAGTGGCTTGGGATAGATGTGTACGAACGATTATTGTTTTGGTGTTTGATTGTAAGAAGCTACTTATTGCTCAGAACACAAAAATTAGTGAGGATGAATTTTTAACCATTAGTTAGTTGCTTACAGTGATCAAGTTGCTGTAAAAATATTTTTCAATGAAAGTAAAGTTTTTATCTTTGTTTTGACACTAGCGAGCATGGCAATGTTTTTTTAAGCGAAACCTTCACTGTGGGCCTGTTTGTGGGCCTGCCAGCCAAATACAAGACTAAAAGCAATAAAACAGTCAACTAGGGAGGGCTGGGAGGCGGCCCTGTCCAGCTTGGACCTGGAGGCCCAGCGCGTGTCCTGGTGCAGAGAGCTCGGGCAGCGGCGGCGGCCAATGGCGTCCCGGAATAAAGTCTGCCACTCAGCTCCACATCGAAAAGCATCTCCTTTCCCAAATCATATCATCATAAATATATGTTTTCTCCTCCTCCTTCTCGAGTCATCGGGTATGCACGGTTTCCACCTTGAGGATGCAGATGTGAAACTTCTGTGTCAAGCGTGGGGGTCGCCATGCGACTTCGGGGCATAGTCACGTAGGCCACAAAGTGGCCTGTTAACTCTGTCAAAGTTAAGATCGCGTGAGTGGAAATAAGTGTGACGTGTAAGTAGAGGAGGCTAGTGGGGTGTTACGTGTACAGATTTGAGCCCCGGGTTTCTTACCAGGTTACAACACTGCGCGTGATGGAGGAGAACGAACACTTGTTAGAATAGTGCGTCGGAATAAAGCCCTGAAAAGGCGGCGTGCCGAACAGACCGAGAATCGCACATTGAGTATGTTCCAAGCTTGGGAATGCGCGCAGCTTTCCTCCAGAGTTAACCATAGTTAAACTACCAGCAAATTTTTTTTCGATTAGTAGTTCTTTAGTCACTGAAAGGAACGTGCAAAACGTTTACTTACAACTATTGTAAACAAATAATAGTTTGAGTACACTCGACTGTTAAAATCCTACTCCCAAGGATAAAAAAGTGTGCCAATCGGGGCAAGAGCTTAAACTGACCTTATCGCATTGCTTGTCTCATGGCCTCAGGAAGGTTGCCAGCAGGTATGACGTCTACGTTTTATTTTCGGCTCCTAACAAACAGCTCCATGTACTAACAGGTTGCACAGGCAAAGGGAGCAAAGAAGAACGGTTGCCAGGTACGCGATGTTTCACCCTCCGTACCATGTGCAGAAAACGTGGTATACCAAATTCCCTTCACATGCGGTGCAGTTTACGTCGGTCAGACAGCAAGACGTCTGAACAAGAGGCTTATGAAGCATGAAAAGGCAAGAAAAAGTGATCCACTTTACCACGGTGCTGCTCATTGTGCTAAGTGCAATGTAAACGTGAAAATGAGCACGAAAAGAAATTAGAACGAAATAGCAGGCTTCTGCGCACAAAATTCTGCTGCAAAAAGTGCGAATGCGAACCTGAGTGCAGTAACACCAAAGTTCTTTTCTGTCGTAAAGACAAGGTGACACGCGAAATAACAGAAGTGCATTACATCCACAGGCTTGGTGACTAAATGCATCAGCAATCATTCCGTGATACTAAATGACAAGGAAATAGCATATATCACCTCCCATGTGCCATAGATTTGATTTTTATGTTTACTTCTCTCCACTATCTTTTCGTTTCGTTGCTTTGTTTTTCTTTACATATTTCCCTTACCGTTCTTCAATAAACCCAGTTGATAGTCAGCGTTTGTTTCTTTTCCCTCCTTTATTTCACTGTTCCCCAGTATGAACACATACCATTTGACCCCTACTTCAGCTTTAGTAGGCACATGTATTCGGATCTAATGTATTTGGTTTAAAAAACCCATTTCGAGGTAAGATTTCAGCACCTGAAAGCCGCTACCTGTCCGAGCGAGCTTTTGCGTGAGCAGCGGACAAACTGCTGCCGAAATGGAGAACAGGTACGAGGGCAGCCTCAGCGAACCAGAAGACAGAAAGCAAGGCTTGTTGCCATTCCTTACATCCCTGGCTTATTCCCCGCCTAAAGAAGGTTGCAGGCGCATGCGATGTCCCTCCCAATCGTGTTGTCAGGCCGTGCAAGGTAGAGGCTTTTCTTTCAAATAAACGGCCAAAAGAATAGTTTTGACGCCTGCGGGTATAGGCAGAGACCAGATTCGTCCCTTGTACTATGAGGGTCGTATTTAGGATTAATGTGTCATGTGGAAAACGCTGCATGTATTAGGCAAGTAGATATTTCAACTGCATGCTGCGAGAGCATCCAAGAGCAGGCGAGTCTTTTATAGAGAGAGACCTCCAGGCCGAGCATTGTAACCGGCGTCATGAATCTGTCACACCATTGTTCACTTCAGCGCTTAACAACACACGTACGCTGCGCAGGTTCAGGCGGCAGAATAGCAGAGAAGTCTTCGGCACCCTTCAAATACACAAAGATGGTGATTATAGCGATAACACTGCTTTTGATGCTTTATGTAAAAAAGAGTTGGGTATCCCTAAGAACAGAATGGTGCGTACCTCTAGGTGAATCTGCTAAGATTTTTGTGTGTGATAAAGCTGGCCAAAGCTATGGTTCATGCGCTTGTGAGCGGTAATTATCAAACCTCTTTGACTGTGCATATGTTTGAAGTGCATGCCGCTAATCACTGAATTTCGGCATTCCTTGTGCGTTTGTGTCCATCTGTCGTCCTTTTATATTGGGCTGAAGTAAAGAATTCTACTTGTCAAGCTCTATACACTGCGCGATTAAAATTGGTTAAGTAACAGAAGAAGGCAAGAGAGTGCCATTGGAAAACATATTAATGAGAAGTGCAATTTATGGAGTCAAAACCGCGTGCAGGGAAAGACTCCATCTGACTGAACAAATATTCAAGTCTATTTACGTTAGTGAGATTTGGATTGCCAATGTTTGTTTAGTCACTGCTGTGTCATGAATCCCTGCGCGCCAAATATGTATGCTTGCCATGGTTTGGTTTGGTTTATGTGGTTTGACGTCCCAAAGCAACACAGGCTATGAGAGATATAATTGGTGACGGCTCCGGAAATTTTGACTCACTGTGGCTTTTTATCGCGCACTCACATCGCACAGCAAACAGGCCTCTTTGTTTTCTCCTTCATCGAAAAGCAGCCGCTGTGGCCGGGATTCAATCCCGCATCCTCGGACACAGCAGTCGAGCAGCTTATCACATCATCGTTGCGGTGGGTGGTAAGCCTTGAGTTTTTAAAACATTTAGTTCATCACTGTATTATACACAATCACTCAGTTTAGTCGTTCAGTCGTGTCCGACTCTTCGTGACCCTATGGACCATGTCATGCCACGCTTTCCGGTCTCTCACTATCTTTCTAACATCACATAACTTCATCTGCAAAGCCTCGAGGATGCCATCTAACCATCGCGTTCGCTGCCTACCACTTCTCCACCGACCCTCATCATTTCCCAACATCAAATCTTTCTCCAGCGACTCCTCTCTTCTCATCAGATGACGAAAGTAGCTGAGCTTTAACTTTAGAATTTGACCCTCCAATGAGCAGTCAGGGTTTATGGTCGACAATATCGACTGATTTGATCTTCTCGCAGTCCAAGGAACTCTCAAGAGTCTTCGCCAGCACCACAATTCAAACGCCCTTCGGCGGTCAGCTTTTTTCACAGTCCAACTCTCGCATCCACACTTCACAACTGCAAAGACCATAGCACGAGTTATGCGGATCTTGGTTGGCAGACTAATGTCTCTGCTCTTTACTAGGCGGTCAAGGCTAACCATTTCTCTCTTTCCCAGAAGCAGGCGTCTCCTAATTTCATGGCTGCAGTCTCCTCCCGAGGTACACAATCACTAGTGCTTAGTAAATGCCAAATGTATAAATTTATTTTTGAGACACCGGTTGATATTTAGTTTCGGTACGATAGTTATTGCAGTAAAAACTAATGCGTCCACTCCGTGTAGCTTCTGTTCACTTTGTTGGCCCTCAGTGATAATATAGCCCTTTATTGTGCGAAAATAAATAACTTATGCTCTGCTACCAAGAAATTTGCATCTTTCATATCTGGTGATATGTACAGACCTGAAACTTAAAATGAACGAATAAAATAATATTTCGAGCACGGACTTCGTATGGGATGTATGCCCGGATGTGAAGGCATCAGGACGAACGAGAAGCTCCTGAGGAAGCACGACTACAGTGAATACAGCACGCACGTTCTTTCTTTATCTAAGCTCTGCGAGGGGGCTTAAGAACAGTTCGTGTTGCCATTTGCGAAATAACATTTTGATACAGATTTAAAAACAATAGCTTAAGGGTTTCCTAACCGTTATTGAAGAGCGGTGGAAATACAGATGTTCCATTAATTATTATGAGCAAGACGGAGAACGCTCTGCGTCAGTCTGAGGAAGTTATTGGACTGCATTAAAATAACATTCTGATTTAAAAATTGCCGGCAATTACGTTGCTGCCTAAAGAAAAATTTGAGCGCTGCTCATCCTCTGTTTCAGTTTTTCGATAGAATGAGGCAAAGAATTCGAGCAAGGCATGTATGTACAATCACAGACAAATTTTTATTTTGTACACATTATTCCTCAACAAACACTCCACTAACAGCTCTTGATGTAAACACATATGTGGACTGCGCTACAACAGGAAAGGCAGCGGTGGCATTAAGCGGAGGAACTTGCACGCAGCGGCAGACGAAGGACTTTCAGCGGTTGCCGTATTCATGACTCAGAAACAATTCAGAAAGGCGGTTTGTAGTGGCGAAGTGCGACAACTATGTGTTCCGGCTTGGAAGGTGCGGGCTATCGAGCATTGCATTGAACACAACCAGCGTTCCATTGAACACATCAAAGTTCACCGGCGTTCTGGGCAGAATTCATTTTTATTCCGGGAGCATGCGATACCGGCAGACGCTTTCCTGCACACTGCAAAAATGCGAAAGCCTAACCTTTGCTGGTGCACAAGGCGCACCGGGTTTGTTCTCATTGTCATTATGAACTAATGCCCCGCCATTATCATTGCTAATGTTATCATTGTCATTATCACTAATTGCAGCGTCATTGTCATCGCTACTATCATAATCACGGTTAATGAGGAGAAATATGGCGTACGTTTCACGGTCCCGGGCGTAGCGCAGTTGGTTAAAGCGCGCGGCTGGGCAGCCAAGGGCTGGAGGTTCGATTCCTGGTGGAGTCATAATTTATTTATTTCTTTCATTTATTTCTGAAACATGTTACTAGGGACAACTTCGACGGCGACGCCGCAAAACGCAGGAACGGGAGACAAAGAGCACCACTCTAAAACACAGGCAGCAATATCCACGTATTGTTCAACAAATATAGGTTTCCCAAGATCAAGTATTTGGCTGGATAACATGCACAAGTCTTCCGATCATTGTTCTGTGTGCAACCGTTTTCAGAGAGCAAATGCTTAGTATTAAAATAAATACTTGTCTAACTATCGGGTATTTTAATGTATTTGCTAAAGTTATTTTATCCGTACATTGTATGTAGATTGTCTTTAATGCAGTTTATATTGTATTCCTAGAAATCTGCATTTCTGTTCTTAAAACATTATATGGCATTCGGCGGAGCTTTTGGTGCCAGGACCAGTATAATTTGAACGGAATTGTAAAATGTGATCTAAAAGATAGCACTTTTGTAAAGAAGGTCAGCTAATATTTACCTGTAATACTTTTTTATTTTTCTCTAATAATTCATGTACAAGAATTCGTTTCCCTCACAAATCCAGACACTGCCCTTTAGCCAAAACGTTTCGTGAAACCTGCATTCCGCCATCGGTGACGGAGTGGCTTTCCTTTCATTGTAGTCGCAGTTTTTAACTGCTTGTTTATATCAACTTCTTTAAATATTAACAGATGTGTCCCTCCTATGAACATGTAAGAGCAACAATGATGAATAACAAATTAAGGTGGCACTAAATGAGGATTGAAGTATATCCTTCCGGAAATTGAAACGTTTGGAACAGAAACATTTGTACCCCGTTTTCTTTATAGCTTATTCCAAGAGGCGTTACGGGTTCTATTGATGCTTCAGATAACAAGACAAGAGCGTTTCCACGAACCTTCGCGATGTTACTATATACTATATAAAATAGAGGACCTCTAAAATTGTAAATACTGCTGCGTTTGTATACCAAGGAAATGTCTTCTCGCTCCCATCCCAGCTGGCGTGGTCGGCGGCGCCAACAAGCACGCAAACTTGCAGCAAAGCGAACATATGTTAACCACTGCCAATATAGGTTATGAATTCAAAACGCAGTAAATAGCTTTTGGAGGATACAGGAGATAAAGATGTTTATTGAGCTGTTTCCCATGAGCTTATCTGTAAGCGCGATATCACACTTAATATTAGGGCAAAACAATACGCAGCCGTAGTAGAGAAGATGTAGACTAGCGAAGTTGAAATAAAAAGCAACTCAACATTGTTTTTCCATAGCACAAGGAAGCAAATTAAACATCTCCAAGCTTCTATATTCGCTTCGTGGTCAAAGTGTTTTGACATAGAAACGCTGCTTAAGCCGTGTTTTTGTCAGATCTGCCGGTGGCGACTGGGATTTCTGATCGTTTCGTTTCAAAGCTCCAAGATGATAGAATTTGAGAAGCGGCTACGGAAACATTGTAAAGCGGCAATAAAAAAAAGGACATGGCAAAAAAAAAAAGAACGCGGACGATTACTCTTCTCTGCGAGCGTGAAACAACATTCCATGTTTTTGAAAGGATTTGCTTTAGGTTCTCTCTCTATTGTCATTCGGTTCATGGGATATCGCATCTTGAAACCAGCTGATGAAACTGTTGGCAGATAGGGGTATTTCATACTGGAAAGGACCCAGGAGGAGGATTTGCAAAAAGTGGGTTCTACATCTTTCATTCCTTGCCAGTGCTGAAACAAATAGTAAAAAATTTAAAAAATTAAAGTAAGAAGATTATCTCGGCAATACTGTGCGTTTCAACATTCGTAGATTTTTCTGTTTCATTTCATTTTGAAAGAATCGGAAGTGCTGATAGGCCCTAGTAACGGCCTCAATTTCGTGTATGATGTTGATCGAAAGCGAATCTTTTATTTGGCAGCGGAGAACAGCTTACAGAAAAATGGTTTTGTAAAATGAACTCTTGGGCAAGTTGGTTACTTTGATTCCGCATAACTGCAGCGCGAAAAAAAGACGAGCACAAAGGAAGAAAACACAAACGAGACGGACAATCGCTGCGTTCGATCACTGGTGGTGTCTGCTTTTTCTTTCGTTCGGGCTCGTCTTTCGTTTGCGGTGTACTTATATGGAAACAATTTACGAAATGTGCGCATGGGAACACTGATCATAAGTCTGCTAGCTGACTTGTCGCAGAGAAAGGACAAGGTGTGACGCTGAAAGATGGTACACTAAAAAAGACATACTGCTGCTTACGCTTCTTGATTAGGGTGGGCACATTTCTTCCTATAACTAGATATAAACGGTTGCTTTGTTAACTCAAAATTGGACGCGTCTTTCGACTGCGACTCTATGCAGCATGATGCTGTATAGTACTGCAGTGTAAAAATACGCTTAACCAATTCATGGCAACATTTCATCCATGTTATTTATTTCCCTGTAAAACAGTGTTACTCAAATAACAGATTCAATTTCCAAGCTGTGAAATCAAATCTGTAGTCAAAAAGGGCAAAATTGCAGACACCATTCGTACTGAGCCCCGCAGGTGTGGCTCAGTGGTTAGAGTTGGAAATTTATGTCCATGTACCTTGCAAAGTACTCTCGCAGGAAAGCGGATCGGGCTTATGACTAAACCGAAGCCCGCTTAAACGAATGCAGCTAAACGAAATATTCGCTTCACAGACCTATTTCCTATTCTCTGTCAGCTTGCCATGGAAACCAATAAACAAATGTGTAGCCGCAAAGAAGCCCTTTCAGGCCGCGTTTCCGCATCAACGACATTCTTTCTAAGAGAGGCTAGATTTATGAATGCCTTTACCAATAAATTAAACAGGTCCATACTGATTTGCTTTAATAAACACTTTCGCTTGAATTGATATGTGCCCTTACTGACCCACCCATTCACAGACACATGAAGACCGTTATTACTTAATGACGATCACAATTGAGCTGACTGCCATGGACAAGGCGCAATTATAATCTGCCATTTCTTTCCGAGTCAAAGCCGCAATCAATGCGAGTGCTGGAGCACGTCCATCTGCGAGGGACACATTTGATGTCATCCGCAGCTTTATCTGTGCCAACGATGAACACACTGGGTTTTAGTCGCTCACTGAATAGAAGAATTTAACACCGGCGCCTATACAGAAAAAAAACAATCAAAAATTGCTGACCAATATCTCTGCAAATAATTTATATTTTTCAACTATGTCGTCAAACATGAGTGTTGTTCGGCAGAGGTTTAGTTGCGAGCTTTTAGTGTAATTATCATGCAAACTCGCCATACCATACGGGATGAAATGCAAGCTTAATGCGTTTAAGCAGGGCATAATGTTCCGCGTTGGAAGGTTTCTGCTCAGCTTTCCAAATAAGAAAATTTATCAGAGCGGTAAAGAAGCACACTTACTATATTCGAAAAAATACAAACACGGACATCAAAAGAAGTGCTACATTTATGCAAGGAAAGTGAAGGAAAGTTACCAACATGACACTTAGGACGCGTCTCTTCTTTATTTCAGAGTGGATATACAGTCGTGAGCAGAAGTGGTTTACAACACTTATCTGGTGAAGGAGGTTGAGTAAACTGCATCGAAATGCTTTGTAGCGACAGCGACAGTGACACATGCTTGTCTATAAAAAACGGGGCACCGCCACGATTGTCTTGAACCCAAATAGCTCATGCTAGATGTCATCGCAATGCAGTTTTCCCGAGCTCCATCAACGGCTGAGTGGCTAAGTGTTGCATACCACTGCTTGTTTATGAATGTATATGCAAATTCAGCCGTCAGAGGCAAACATGGTTCGAGAACATGCCAGGCACCTACAAAACCTATCCCAGATATAAAACTCGAGAATTGAATTCAGAAATTCAGAAATGGGCATCCATTGATCCATTGATCGTATCTCTCGCCAGCAGGGAGGTCAAAATACTACGAGACAAGTGCAGTCCTGAGAAAGATGCTCCCTACAGCAGCCGACGACGGTGGGGTAGCAGCTGTGATTCCGGGAAGTGCGCGGCGGTTGCTTTTTCTTGATGAACGGATTGAAGAATGATGTCCATTCGACCTCCTTTTGAAGTCAACTCAAGGTAAAAGAGGAGGCACTCGAGCATGATGGCTCTCGAAAAGAATTGAAGTCCAAAGTGCACAGAAGAAAAATTCACAAGGAAATAAATATAGAGAAAAGAGATCCCGTGTGCAGCCCACTTCGACATTGTATGGCTTCCGTGTTAAGAATTAAAAAATAACACACGTCTGAAAAGGAACTCCAAGCGGGCAATAGATACGATGGCTTTGAAGCTTGAAACAAAAGAAAGGCAGATTTTAAACAAGTCACATGCTCATCTAACTTCATTCGTGCCACTCTTCCCCTAGCTAAATACAATGGTCCTGAGACCACACATATCAAGCTCTAGACTTTAGCATCAGTAGAGGTAATTCTTACCTGACAAATGTATGATATGGACAAAGCAAGCGACACGTACATGTCATAAAAGAAAATGAAAAGCAACCTTGCCGAAAAAAAATTATATTTGTCTGTCCTAAATGTTATCATCAATATTTATTTGTGATCTTTGTATAATTCACACTGTCAGAAGTATGCTGCTCAGTATAAGGACAATGAAATTACATTGTTTTGGATATGTTGCCTTCAGCTTACTTATGATACCGCCTGTACGTGAAAGGAAAACCGTTTTAGAGCTGAGGCAGCATGCACGCCCTAGTGCGCTTGCAATGCTCGAACCCGAGATATATACAGGATACATGGATATGTGTTAAAAGCAAAGAGTAGCCTTTGCTTTAGCAAATGTGTAACGTACAAAATTGCAATTTTTCGGGCCTGGTTCAGTGCGCAGTTTTGAAGATTCATCAAGGTGTAAGTGTTTCTGCTCAAAATTCGCTTTGGGCGGCTAGAGGCTATCCAACACGGAGCAATTAACGGCCTAGTGCTTGAAAACATCCGCTTGCAAAAAGTGGCCCAAAAATAGGCCATCAGAGCTACATTAAAATTTGGACGTACCTGTGCAGACCTCGTTCATATGCGATTACTGGATAGAGGAAATGAAGTATAGTGCCGGGAATGATAGACACCTCCTGCCATTGCAGGAACTACGTCACTGCTCTCACCGAAACATTTGTTTTCTTGTTGGTTATCCGAACCGCAATCTGCTGAATGATATAACTTTTCCTTTTTACAGCGGCGGGCCTCAACGGTTAACCGAATTGTGAAGAATTTTGTTTCAACGATCACTGCACTGCCGGCATTCTACAGTTCAAGTCATGTTTTTTTCCCTCCCGAGGTACAAACTTCAGGCGAAGTGAAGCTTTCTACAAAATGTTCAATTGTGAGGCATGCGTGAAATTTTTTAGCATGTTCCAATCAGCATTACACTGGAAGTGTTCTAAAATTTGCGCGTGTAAGAACATTTGGGTCAGAAAACTTGTTCTGAGCTCCCACCGAGTACTAAGAAAGGTCATAGCAAGTCAACGATATAATTGTTGTGGGTAATTGTGAAGGCAGTATGAGGTATTAGAAGATGCTTTAATGATAATTATGGTGGTGAGTGCTCGAATGTTAAGAGGCCACGCAAAATTCAGGCTTTGAGTTTGTTCTCCACTCTACAGAGAAGTTAAGACTGCCGTAGAAGAAACGGGTTTTGTTTTTTGACTAGAAAAAGAAAACGGCTGCCAGCCGTTTGAGCGCCGACGTGGAGACTTACACGTGAAAAAGGCTGGAGCATCTGAGTTCACAATTAAGACCGACTTCACAATTAAGAGCCTGTCACAGAAACGGCCTTATTGAATGTAAAGGATTCCTTCAGTTTGGCTAAACGGTTGCTTGATGCACAGTCAGGCCTCTTGAACATAGCTTTTTTTATATATATTCTAAACTGCACTAAAAAAGTCAATGCATCCCCAGATCATCCTATTGTAGGTTTGTATGTTTTCAATCGCACTCCCAGTTTGATTTTCATGACAGTCTCAATTACTCGCTGGCTGTCCAGGGGAAACTTTGGAAGAAAAATGTTGGTACGCATTCGAAGCGTACACAATTACTATCAATTAACTGTTAAGTGATGATTATATTTTGCCTAGCTGCCTTAGAAATGCATTTAAAAAAGCAGTTCCCCGATTTCCGTAGGAGGGTAAATACTCGGCATTGACCCAAAAAAATCATAAAAGCAAATTGTTTCTACGTGTTGGAAATTTTAACCATTACCATCAATATGTTGATATTTCTTTCTTGCATCTGCTCCACAATATTAAGAAATATTTTGTAAAGTTTGACTTTATATGTGGGCTAAAAAGAAATTATCTTACAGGTATGTTAAGGCTACAACATTCTATATACAAAAATGTCTTCCGATGCAATATCAAAACGAAGTACAAATATGAAGTGTAAAATACATAGAGCAATCATGAATTCATTTGCTACGCATTATGCTCATTTACCACGAAACAAAAACTAAGAAAAAGCTGATTTTCCGATTGCTTTCGTTTATAGAAAGGCGACGCGGGTCAGGAAGCGACTCCTTTGCTCTACTGATGAAGAGCAGCAGTTCAGTTCATTATTGCCGATCTTGATAGAATATTATGATTCACTAATGCAGCGCAACCAACTTGTAAGCCAGCGCTAGTAATGTCTTCTTTCTGTTGGTGTTGTTTACGCTGTCTTAGTGTATTGTAATGAACGTCTGGACCATTACAAGTGTTTTTCATTATCGGAACTTCAGGGCAGCATAGAAAGCAGGGCGCGTAAAATGATACACATATTTGAAAAATCAAGCATTCGTTTTTTTCGCTATATTGAAACACCCCCATAACCCCAAAAAGAGAAGAAAATTTTGGTACTGATCTGTCTTGCTGAGCAGTCTGCATTACTTGGATAAGACATAGAGGAAAAAAACATTGATAGTAAACGCATCTTCTTTGTGTGTGAAGATAATTAAGAAGTCTGAGACATATTGCGAAAATGAATTTTTGTGTGCACCGTAAGCGTCAATATATTTCCAAACCTGATGAAGTGCGAAAGCTTAATAATACAAGGACTTCAACAGAGAAATTGGTGAGGCGAGCCCTAAATCTAAACTAACTGCTGCACACAATTCCTACCAAGAGCCCACTTGCATGCGCAACGCCTTCTCATTCAGAACCGCGCTGATTTATTAATACAAAAAGTAGAATGACGGTAGTGATAGACAAGAAATAGTAAAGGCAAAAAAAAAAACATGTCGTAAGACGTTTAATGATAACTCTGCGTCTCTTACTTTATATAACCGGGTAAACTAATTTCATCCGGTGCGGGTTGTACTCAAACTGCGATGCAAAGCCTCTCTTTTCTGCTTTTTTTATTCATAACTCTCCGGTGTCCGCACAGCTTGATATAGGGCTTGCTTACATCAGGAGAACTTGTACCCAGTGATAAGGCTCGGCTAAAAAACGAGACGTCTGGCTCTTTTTTTGCGTTTGTTCCAACCAAGGTTAGCAGCATGAATTCTTTTTAGCATTTCCTGTCGCATGCTCTTCGGTATGACGGATCTCGTACCATTGAAGAGTATTTCGCTGATAACGGACAGTTCAGATGAAAAAGGCTTTAGTTCACACTGAATTTATTTGTGTGTTGATAAGTCGGAGACGAAAGTCTTCAAGTAACAATCATGAGCTGTTTCTTTCGCCAATCCCTGTTGTGTTGTTTCCGTGACCATGCAGTTCAGGAGCTTAAGTGCCTGAACTTCTACATCTTCCGTAGCACCTGCATTATCAACTTCGCCTGCAAGAGTCACTCGTGACAGCATGTCCGCCAAAACGAGGCGATTCCCCGGAACGTACTGCATCCCATAGTCGTGCCTAATAAAAAAATCTCTAATCGTGGGGGCATTTAACAAATTCCTTTAGAAAAAATAGATAGAACTTATTTGTGGCTGGTCTCAATAATAACCCTCTGTCCGTACAAACTGGTGAAACTTCTCGCAGCCGAACAAAATTCCAAGCACTTCTTTCTCAATTTGTGCTTAAAAGTTGTTCAGAAAGTGTTAGCACTCGGGATGCATAGGCCACTGGTCGCCAGGAACCACCTTGGCGCTGCAAAAGTGCCGCCCCAGCGCCATCTTTAGATGCATCGCATGTTATTTTCGTTTCCTTTTTAGGGTCACATATTGCTAATACGGACTCTGTCGTGACTACCTGCGTAACGCTTTTCCACTCTTTCTCGTGACTTTCGGGCCACTCAAACTCGACTTGAGGTTTGATAAGCGCTCGTAGCAGCGCTGTTCTGTCAGACAAGCGAGACACGTATTATCGAAAGTAGTTGACTACTCCTAACATGCGCAGAACATCAGATTTGCTTTTTGGCGTTGGCATTTGAACCAAATTGCGCACTAGCTTCGGACTTGGGGAAATTTTGGTTCTTCCAATGACGTCGCCTAGAAATTGAACCTCGGTTAGACCTAACTTCCATTTTTCGGCATTGAATGTTAGTCCTGCCTTTTCGGTGGCTTTTAACACTGCCACTAGCCGCTCGTCATGCTCTTGCCGCTGGCCCCCTAAACGAGAATGTCGTCGATATACACATGCCACGACCGCTCGATGGAAGCGCACTATGTGCGGCCTGCTACGTCGCCCGAAACCGGCGGGAGGCGCCTACTTCCAGTCGCCACCGCATCGGCGCCACCGTTCGGGGACAGCCAGGCGCGGAGACCTGCGCCTGGCTGCGCTTTGAGGGCGGCGTCGGCGTTGTAGAAGCCTTTTATTTTAAGAATATAAGAGCTCCACTTCACAAAATTTGGCAACACAAATTAGTATATACTGTCATGTCTAGTGTGAGCTGTCAGCACTTAGCGCTTGCTCGGCAAGGATGTATACTGGAGTGTAACCCGAAAAACTTATGTGATGGTGGTTCAAGGCCACTCGATTAGAGAGCTCGCATTACCGTGATGTTGCATTCGAATCCAGTTTGTCACATGAAAATGTGACCCGGCTGTGAACAATTCGAAGCTGTTCAGCTGTCATGGTAGCCTAATGCATAACCACTTAATTAACTATGTCGCGAATTCCGTGTGTCATTTTCATACCATTTACTCATTCCTGCATACAGCTTTCATACACAAATTGATGTCAACCTGTCCTAAGCTGCCAGCGCTATCCAATAAAAAATGTCCTACTATGCGCAACCTCTGTGAAAATGCGACATGTAGCCAACCTTTCTATTTCATTCTGACAAATGTTACGGCGGAAATATGAAGATGTTTATTAGGTTAAATCTAGATGATAACCTGGGATCTTCGACTCAGTTTGGAGACCTTAAACTTTGTACGCCAGAAAGCTATCCGTCATGGCTTCCCGCATTTTGCATGACCGGACAAAGTAAGCGCGCTTGATAGAGCCGTTCTGCCTCAAGGTGCTACGTATACGCGACGAAAGTTTTTATTACTATTTTTATTGGCTGCTTGCAAACCCATACAATTTTGCTGGTTCGTAATTTTCAATGGAAGAACGCGCATTGAGTATTCTTGTTGTGAAACTCTTAGCTGCGATCACAAGAATGTTCACGCTTCAGAGCGCAACTGCAGCCGAGATTTAGCAAGCAGCAGAGTACGCTTATTTAATGGCCACACAAAAAAAGGAAGAAAATTACCAATCGCAGACGGAAAACCTTTCTTGAGAGAGGTTTATGCCATAGCCATAAACGTCGCTCCACTGTTGAGTTGACATTTCCAGACCAGCTCGCTATCAGTGGGGGCAGCACTTTAACGATATCTTGCATAGCACCTTAGCATGGGCACGATCATTGCTTTTGTAGATTAGCTGCAGGTACTGTGTACAGTTAGAAAACAATGATGAAATCAAAAGTTTACACAGCTTGCTACTTCGCCGGACCTCTTCAGACTTCATCATCCTGTTAATGAAGGTGCTCGTAAGCTGACAAAGCTCGATTACTTTCTTTGCGGGGTACATCAAGCCTCCATTGTCCTTGGTTTTCATTAACCTGTAACTGGTCTAGTTGACTCATATTTCCTGCAACAGGCTCATGCACGACTGACATGTCGCCTCAAAACCATTGCCAAATATCGCATAAATTAAGCAACAACCTGGTAGTGATAAACAAAACTTGGGGTTTTTAAGTCTCCTTGAGGAGCCTCGTTAGAGTGCCCGTACTTTGATACCTGCTTATTGACCGTATCCCGTAATTGCTGCTTCTGTCGCATATCATTAGAATGCAGCCTTAAGCCACCGCATTATATGAAATAGTACCCTACACATAGCTATATAAAGCCCCTCTTTACCGAAGCCGTACGAACATGCCCTATAGGAGTATACTGTGCCTGACTTGGGATCTAAGGGTCCCGCTTTCAATAATTCCCATTTCATCCTTACATCTTATTGACTCTCTCTGGTTCGGTAGCTCCTGCCACATTGAACATGTCATGTGTTCTATTGCGCCAAAGGTGTCTTACCATATCACCAACTAAAGTGCCTCTTACCAGAGAGGTTGTTTTTCGACTTTCCGCCGACAGAGCGGGCGCCGGATTTTCTGTGGAACGTGGCTTTTCATATTAGCGCATCGGCTCAAACAGTCTCAAGAGTACAAACAAATGTTGTATGCACAGGCTCCTTTACTTGCAAGGCCACTCAGACTAGCGAGGCAAAATTTACAACAAATTGCATGCAAAAAAAAAACCCTTCGTAGCTTTTTCTGATATGTCCTCGCAACATAACCTGC
The DNA here is from genome assembly GCA_023969395.1 of Amblyomma maculatum. Taxonomy (NCBI): domain Eukaryota; kingdom Metazoa; phylum Arthropoda; class Arachnida; order Ixodida; family Ixodidae; genus Amblyomma; species Amblyomma maculatum. The sequence goes on along the minus strand of JAJIZL010022461.1, from coordinate 213,166 downwards.
GAGAAAAGCTTCTGGTGCTACCTCATCGTGTTCGTCTGCTTCACAACACATCATTAAAAATACTAGTTCACTGGTCAGCTACTAAATAGGTTAACCAACGGGACGGGAACACAGGAAAAGAGGACGACACAACTAGCGCGGTTGTGCCGTCTTCTTCTCCTGTGTTCCCGTCACGTTGTTTGCACGGTTAACCTATAATTAATCACCAACAAGTCCAATCTCCTGCCGAGCGAAAAACGTGAAAGAGTATCCATCAGTGTGCGCCAGATTAAAGTTTGGCCACTTGCGGAGTACCTTGAAGTAGGCATGAACGTTGCAAAATCTATCTCTCAGTACTTCAACTAGAGTCGAGGTGGGGGAACCGAGCTGGGGGGACGGGGAACCTCAAAAGCGGCTTCATGTAGGGAACCTGTCTCAGACGCCGGAGACCCGGCAAACGCATTGCGGTGGTGGAATGATCCAAGGGCCGAGGGCCGCATATTCGGCTAAGAGCGAGTGCTCGCCCTCTACAGAGGCCCATATGGGAGCTCGACTCGAATTGTCTGACAGTCAAATCCTACGCTGCCCACATTCTCCTCCAACTTCCCATAACCCTATCCTAATTCCTATTTCCCATTACCCTACAACCCATCCCTTCCGCTACATCCCAGGGGAGATACGTGGGGTCTCCCCGGGCCCGCTTCCTCGGCTGTGGGTCGCTTTAGTAGCACCTCCCCCTTTTATTTAATAACTTCCAACCAAAAACTTTTGTCTAATTGACCTATGCATTTATTTTTCGAATTGCGGAACTTTCTCTCCCGCGATACATTAGTGGTGCGGGCGGAGTCGGACTTTGGACTCCATCTTACCTTGTCCCTTGTAGCGAATTGAATGGCAGCTGATAGGGCATTATGCTTCAGCATCTGGACTTTTTAACCTCAGCGCCGCTTTCATTTCAGAGGAAGCGAGTGCATTTCCACCCCTCGCTGCTGTCTGCCTGAAGCGAGCTCAGCAGATAAAGTTAGAGGGTCTCTTAAATGTCTCTTAAGCGGAGGAAGGCGAAAGCCTGGCCTTCTCCTATCATTTGCCTCTCATCGTTTGGCACAGTTTGTCATTTCAAGTCGTTATTTGATATATTGGTCGTCTCCCAGTCATGATGAGTCTGCCTGCGTAGTCATTGTAGCCCTTATCACTCATAACTAAGCAAGTTACTCATTTAGAATCAGCAGTGGTCATTACATGTCGTCGTTTCACATATTGGTCATTTCGTAGTCATTAATAGTAATGACGAGTAATGCCTAGCTATTATAGTCATTACCACACATTGATAAGCACTTTTACTCATTTCTAATCAATTGCCGTCGTTCCCTGTCGCAGTTTGATATACTCGTCATTATAAATCATTTTAGTCATTATTTACCATTATTAGTCATTAGCATTAGTCATTACCTCTATCAATGTCTATTTTTAACTTTTATTGATTACCTATCACCATTAATCAATTTCATTCCTAATTTCCCTACTTGCAAGTCTGCTTTTGCGACTGACACACCAGTGCACAGATGCGACGCACAGATTACAGGCACAGCTTTTGCGCACAGATTTTCGCTCCAAGCGCCTAGAACGGCTTTCGCTTTAAAAAACAAACGCATCCCGTCTCAACGTTACCGTGCTTGCACACGCGCACACAAAAACGGTTGCGTTTACCACGCAGACGCGAGGCTAACGCACCAAGAAATGAAGCAAACCCCGCGCTCGGAGCCGGCGACCCCGACGGCGACGTGTCCCCGAACAGTGGCGCCCTCAGCAGAAATAGCGGGCGCAACTGTAAACTTCCCAAGGATGCGCTTGCCCATTGACGGCGGCGCGACGCAGCAGGCCGCACCCAGTGCGCTTCCATCGAGCGGCCGTGCACATGCACTCCTGGTAGCCCCTGCAGCAAAGGAATGGCAAATGTGCACATTTCTGATGTTCTCTCGTCGAGTGGTATCCGATGAAATCCAGAATTTGCATCTAGACAGCTAAAGAAGCAGGCGCCGGTCAGTTCCATTTCTATATTTTCCCGCCTGGGAAGCTGGTAATGTTGCCTCTTTATATACTCATTATTCCTTCTGGGATCTATGCTCACCCATATTTCTTTTTGACCAAGACCAAAGGGCTCACCCAGTCGGTACGGTCGTCTTTTTTTTTGATGATGCCGGCCACCTCCATTCTCTGGTGCTCGTCACGCAGGGGCTGACGCAAGGACAGAGGCTCCTGTAGCGCTGACTGGACGACTGGGACAGCAGATGACTGCAGTACCATGCTGTAGGGTTGCTTCATGGAGCTAAATCCTCGAAGACATGCTCGAAATCCTTAAGTGCTCCGTATTCAGCGGAAGCACTGATAGTGCCGAGTGACCGCCACACCAGAGCCAATACTTCGCTTGCGTCAAGCCCAAGTATGGCCTGACGACCATTTTTCAAAACATAAAACATCACTGTAGTGGCGGCGTTCCCAATTGTCACTTTTTGGACGGTTGTTCTAAAGTTTGTGATACGCCTCCATTGTAGACTCTCAGCACAGAGCTCGTAGGGGTCAATTCAGCAGTGTATAGCTTGCGGTATACCGAAAAGGGCATAATACTTGCTTGTGATTCGGTGTCTACCTTGAAGAGTGCTTCACGACATGCGATTTGGACGTTCGCAGTCCAGTCCTTACTGTAGCTGCTTGTGATGCCGACATCAAGACTGTCGAACTCATCGCTGACTTCGCTGGCGACTGCCCTAGCCGGACAACAAATTGCCAAATGGTGGAGCTTTCGGCAGGAATTGCATCTTTTTGCATATGCCGGACACTTCCGTTGTTCGTGCCTTCGGTTGCACATCTTGCAGCGATACGCAGTCGAGTAGTGTGCAGTCTTCTCTTGTGGATCCATTCAATGATGTCATGGCGCTACACACCGGGAGACTGCGTCGATACTGTTATCTGGCTTCTCCTAGATCTGATTTCTTCGTGCAACTTTGTGCTCGAAGCATCAGCCATTGTTTCTTCTTAGGTAACCTGAATTAGCTTTGGAGCACTGTACCTGCGTTTTGCACGGTGCCCGGAAATGTCACTACAGAGGACATTTTCATGCTCCTTGATCTTAAGTATCCTCCCCGATCACTACCTGCTGACACTAGTCACCCATGGCCAATTTCTTTTACACGGAAATAAGTGATGTATATGCAAGGTAATCGATGTATCGTATGTATAAGTAAACTCTGATTAGAGACTGAAATATATTCAAGTGGAAATGGTTTAAATGCTCCGCTGGTTGCTTCTAAAACTCTGAAGTCACTCCCCAGGGCATAGAGATTGATATGTTCTGGTAAGGAATGTCTGAACTTCAGGTACCGCAGCATTTATGCTAGAGATTTGCTTCGACAATTGGGAGGCTCTAGCTGAATGAAATCATAATTGCGCACGTGCAGGTTCTTTTTTTAGTCGTTAACAATGATAAACAAAGCCGATTACGTGAGAATGGAACATATACAGCCTGTGCGGTGCTAAAAGCGTATAACATGCATATTCTTCGTTTAAGCGTTGACGAAAACAGCACTCCGTTCGTAACACTTGTAGCTAGAAGCGCAGGCAAGTGAGGAATTTTGTTTTGAAGCACAGTTGATATCCAAGGCTGACCTTAGACCAGGGGGGAGGGGGGAGAGGGTTGAGAGAGCTTCGAAGTTCGACCACATTTGACGCTCGCTAAATCTGTACGGTTGTAGACGGCAGGTAATATGGCCGGGCGGAATAGGCATACGGAATAGAAGAAAAACCGAGACTCCATGAGAAAGCCTACTAGGATGCTACTGTGAGATGGGAATGTTTAGGTTGGAATCCATCCCGGGACACTTGGATCTCATTTCAGACCCTATATCATTAGGTCAGGCAGACAGGTTAGTGATGTATAAATTGCTGCTATAATGTCTAGCTTTTGGTTCACTATTGGCGATGTCCAATTGCAGCTGGGCACACATTTCTGTACTTTCTCTGAAAGGTTATAGTACTTTATTTATAACGACATTAAGAAAAACGAAGAAAGCTTACAAAGAATGTTAAGTAGCTTCCATGAAAATCTGGAAATATAGCTACGGAGAGACGTAACAGACAGTCGTGACACTTCAAATTACTACTTTGTTTTCCACTCATGGCCGCAGCATGTTGAGAATGCCGACAAGAAACAAAAAGACGTGCCGTTTGGCTTTTGCATAGAGAAGTTGAAATAAAACGCGATCATGGCAGATATTAGAGTTATTTCCCTTCATGTAAAAATTGTAGATATAAAATCAGCACATAGGGCATATCCAGTTCAAAAATTAGAAATGCTGGTATTTTTGCCACAAGCAGAAGCAGGCATTTATATTCTACCGGAGACCAGGGTCATATACGGCAGGCACAAGCTGTTTAAAGCTTATACTTGGTTTCGCACCATTACCAGACGGCGCGAATTCCCGATGGGAATTTACAACATCCACTACCGGCAAACCTTTAAACTCGCTTTCTATTTAACTGCTTAGCAAACTTCGCGCACTAAACTCGTGGAGTCAAAACTTATGCGAAGCTCCAAAATGGTTTTCGCCTTTTCAATTGAGTGTCTCTCATTGCCTGAGTCGCTTTGGGACGTTAAACCCCACAAACCGCATTTTGAAATGAGCAATAAAGAATAGAACCAGTGAGTAGTAACAGCAAACCACGCATTAGGGTAAAGTTGAGAAGACTGAAGAGCTTACGACCGGCCAATTTCATATTCTTTTTAACAAAACTAATACATCCAAACTTGATCACATAGCCGATGCTGCAAAAGCATTCTTCGAGCATCCGTAAAACGGATGATGAGATAGTGTCTATTGTGGCATGTAAATTTGTAAAATGAAATAAAACCGCGCAAGGAACAGGACGAAACTCCAACTAGTCCGGCATCTTGCACTTCTGTAAATTTGTAGCTGATGCGTGTTTTTGCCCTGTAGACAGTTGACCATATATCCTCAATGCCAAATGCGCTCAGAAGCAATCTAAGAAGCTTTTTGTAGGTGTGTGAAGCTGTAATAGCAAGCTAGTTTTGTTATGTGCAGCAAAGATTATTTTTGAACACTGGGATAAAGGTTGCCTCATTAATGGCCCTCAATTATTCCACAGTACAAGGCAGGCAGCATAAGGGCCGTTAAATTTGAGTATAGCCGATATACCTCGAATATTACCGCAGTCGTATTCCGCACAGCGTCGCCCTCGCTTCAACGCTGTTTTGCGATGAACAGGAAAAGGCGATTTTGAGCAGCTTTGTAAGCGATGCGAAGCGCGGGTCGAAAAACGAGAGGGGGCCCAGGAGGAAAAAGAGGCCTTCTGGCTCGGCTACCGCGCGATTACGTTTAACGTTTACAGCTTCACCTCTCCTGTGCAGCGAAGTTTACACCGCTCGCTCGTCACAGTCAATACAAAAATCGCGAAAATAAGACAATCGAAAGGTACTTCGGATCTTACCAGTTCCGAATGAGCACCTCTGCCTTGAGCAAACAGGGGCGGGATTGGCTTGGTAAACGATATTCGGTGAACGATTCGTGAGTGGGCATTGTGAACGATATTCGGTCGCCCTAGCGTGCTCTGTATTTCTGCGGCCGCGACAGCACTGGAGCCTCGCAGGTTTGATTTATGGTTGGTTGGTTTGTAGGGTTTAACGTTCCAAAGCAACTCAGGCTATGAGAGACGCATTAGTTGAGGACTCCGGACATTTAGACCACCGAGGGTTCTTTAATGTGCGCTAATATCGCACAGCGCATGGACGCTACTCCGTTTCGCCTCCATCAATACGCAGCCCCCAGTGGTCGGATTCAAGCTCGGGTACTCAGGCACAGTATAGTCGGGCATCTTAACAACTGCGCCACCACAGTGGGGCGGGTTGATTATGTGCTGAATGCTGCTATAATTGTCGATCGAGGCAACAGAAGTAATTTTTATACAAACGTAACTTTAATGACATCAACGGTTAAAAAATTAGTTCATATCAGCAAACCTGCGCAGTTCGCTTTATGCTGCGGTCTTCTCTGTGTAGAGCCTGAAGAGACCTGGACTGATGTTCGTGATATAATACAAGAAGTTGCTACCAAAGTAGTTCGAAAGCAAAAGAAATGCAAGAAAGTAAATTGGTTATCTGGAAAGGCTTTGCAAATAACTGAGGAAAGGAGGATGGCAAAAGTTATGGGGGAAAGAGAAAGATACAAGGTTCTCAATGCAGATTTTCAGAATATAGCAAGGAGAGATAAGAATGACTTCCTGGACATACAGTGCCAAGCGGTTGAGGACAACAGCCAATTCAGGAACACAAGAGCTCTGTATAAGACAATCAAAGGTGTCAAAGGAAGCTTCTGTGCTAGGCTGGGCGTGATAAAGGAAAAATCAGGCAGGGACCTCACTGAAGCCTCAGAAATATAGACGACGTGGCAGGAATATACAGAAGAACTGTACAAGAAGGACCCGGATGTGCAAACCCAACATAAGACGGTTGTGATTACTGATCTCGAGCCGGGCATCCTGAAGAGTGAAGTTGAATGGGCCTTAGCCAGCCTTGCTCAGAACAAAGCTAGCGGAATTGATGGCATTCCAGCTGAGTTGCTTAGGAACCTCAACCATGACGCTGTTACCATTCTGCTGTTACCAAAATTTAGACAACCCTGCAGTGGCCGCAATATAGGAGGAGGTCAGTTTACATCCGCATTCCAAAGAAAGGCAGTGCCAAAGATTGTTGCAACTACCCCACGATCGCGCTTATTTCGCATACTAGCAAGGTGATGTTGAAATCCTCCAAGGTGGTAGTCTGCAGCAGTATGTGGATCGGAAGCTTCCCGACGTGCAAGGTGGGCTTCTCAAGGGCAGAGGAACTAGAAACGAGATTGCCCACCTTCCCTGGATCATGGAAAAAGCAAGAGAGTTCCAGAAACCCATCTACTTCTGCTTTATTGATTATGCGAAAGCGTATGACTGCATAGATCACAGCAGATTGTCGCAAGGTCTCCAAGAGATGGGTGTTCCAATTCACCTCATCTGTCTCCTCAGGAACCTTTGTGAGGGCAAGAGGCCACAGTCAGAACTGGGCATGGTATAACTGATTGGTTTCCGATTGAGAAAGGAGTGAGACAAGGCTGCTTACTGTCGCCCTACCTATTAACCTATATGCTGAGTGCATCATGAGGAAGGCCGGTCTGGACGAGTCTTCAGCTGTAGTGAAGATTGCTGGAAAACGTATCAACAACCTTAGATATGCGGATGATACCACTTTCATGGTAGAAAGTGAAGTGGAACTCAATAGACTTCTGATGCGCGTACAAGAAGAGAGTGAGAAGTTTAGGCTGAAACTGAGCATTAAAAAGACAAAGATCATGGCGCCTTGCCCTATCAAGTCCTGGAGCATCAAGGGACAAGAAGTGGAAGCCGTAACAGATTTCCTCTTCTTGGGCTCCAAGATTACCCCGTAAGGAGAATGCAGCCATAAAATTAGGAGACGCCTGCTTCTGGGAAAAAGAACAATGGTTAGCCTTGACCGCCTAATAAAGAGCAGAGGCATTAGTCTGCCAACCAAGATCCATATAACTCGTGTTATGGTCTTTCCAGTTGTGATGTATGGAGGCGAGAGTTGGAGTGTGAAGAAGGCTGACCGCGGAAGAATTGACGCGTTTGAATTGTGGTGCTGGTGGAGACTCTTGAGAGTTCCTTGGACTGCCAGAAGATCAAATCAGTCGATATTGTCGACCATAGGCCCTGACTGCTCATTGGAGGATGAAATTCTAAAGTTAAAGCACAGCTACTTTGGTCATCTGATGAGAAGAGAGGAGTCGCTGGAGAAAGTTTTGATGTTGGGAAAGGTTGAGGCTCACTGGAGAAGGAGCAGGCACCGAACACGATGATTAGATGGCATTCTCGAGCACTGCAGATGAAGTTATGTGATGTTAGGAAGATAGGGAGAGACCGGAAAGCGTAACGTGATATGGTCCACTGGTCCATAGGGTCACGAAGTGTCGGACACGACTGAACGACTGAACTGAACTGATTCTCCGTCTAATCCTAAGCCTTGTTTTTTTTTTTTTTTTGGTTCCCCTCACGGGGCGTCGCTCCAGCAAAATCAACTGTCCTCATTTCTTGTAAAATATTCCTGCAAATACTGCAGCAATTAACAAAAACAACTTCTGCATAATGGAAGAGCTTTTCTCGCGCTTTTTCATTTTTCAGAAGATCCCAACACCTATTTTTGATCTTCTTTATGTGTATGACACGGGCGATAATAGAATAAGTTCTCTCCCCCATCCCGATTTGAATTACGTGGATAGTCTCAGGAGAGGACACCTCGGTTAAATTCAGTGGCCCCTTTAGCTTTTCTTCGCCTTATCGGACCCCAAGTATTCGTACGTGCACAACCGACCACCCCTAACACCACCTTTGTTTCACTGCAAAATGACGCTTGGATTCTAAAAGCGATTGAAAATAATGTCTTGGAGTTATTTTGCTTAGCTGCAACCTCAGCTATGGGTGTCGGATTGGACACTCTCGGGCCGGATTCACAAGACGGAGTGAGGTTAGAGGCTGGAATCGATAATCGTCCATGTTACAACAAATGCAATAATAACGAGAACATGGGTTTGTTTGACTCGTTTATTCTCTTCGAAGGAGTTGAATTTTATTTGAAGCCTATGAGCAGAAAAAACATGACGTCCCAAGATGAAAGCGGAGCTTGAAATACATACTTCAGGCTATTCGACTATTATCGGCTCTACGCCGTCATTATCCAGCTCCCTAACTATAGTGGCATGTGCAGTGAATGCAACAAAAATAAATGATATACACGTGCTATCAATACCTGATCATCCCTTGCTTACAATCGAATAAGGATGGGGTAGTATTCAAATTATGCAATGCATCAGTTAGTGTCCTACCTTCTTGCTGAAATATATTTCCGAGCTGGAGTACCCCTCAGTCAGGGAACTTTAGGCACGTCAAGAAAGGGACTGTCTTTTTGTCACTTAACAAAGCGCCTCACAAGTTTTTTTTTTTTTCACTTCAGATCTAAGATGAATTCTAAGCTGCATATATTGTGGGTAATGAAAAAAAAGAATTAAAATAACGTTGCCCAGCCCGCACCACAGAAATTACAATCGGCTTAAACCAATATAAATTAAATAAAGGGCAACAAAAAAATAAAAATTTTTATTGCAAAAAAGAAAGAAAGTTGAAAAAAAAAGGTAAAAAAAATCTCAGGAGTGTACATGAAATCTATGGAAATGTTTGAAGAGAGCGATACAATTTTTCTTCATTTTTCTTGTGCATGTTCACTGTCTGTCTTTTTTCATACCTAGATTGCCTTCCCACTTCCTTATTTTACTATTGCCCAATAATTTTCCCCTTGTATGTTCTAGAAAGATAGACTGTAATAGATTTAGTAGAACTGCTATATTTGTATGCAAACTTTCTATTACTGACTTGAAGAAGGTATGGTTCAGCTATACACTCAGCATTTAATCAGTACTTTATGGTGTCTTGTTTCCTAGCGCAACGTGTACCGAAAGCAGAGTTCCCAATATGATGCGACTACGAGAAAGTATGGCACTAAATAATATTTTGCATGCCACATGTATGCGGACAAACAGTGGTGTCCTTGAACCCATATATTTCAATGTCCAGACGGTAGGTTACATTGAATGGGGCTCCAGGAACCCCGTTACCGCCAAAGTATCGCATCCTCTAGTGGCCATGGTACCATAATATGACAAAACAAATCCTACCTATCACTATATAGGTGGCGTGGAAAGAACGAAAGGTGACATTTTGTTAATTTATTGCTCAAGAACGCGCGCCGAAGCTCGTGTTTGGCCTTGATATGTTTATCTAAATTTCATTCACCGAGAGTGTCTTGCTGGTCGAAATCAATTACAGGAAGTTGCATAAACGCACTTAACGACCCTCACATGCAGTCCAGCAGCTGTTTGCTGCCAAGAGATGCGAAATGACGGCCTACGGCGGCTGTAGGCATAGCGCCACGTGTTGAACGCAAATCAAATTGCTTTTTTTCAATTTTTTATACATGCCCTACTAGCCAGGGTAGCGCATAAAATGTCCCAGTGTTTCTTGAAAACTGAAGAAAATGGCAGAAGCCGTAGCGTATGCTTTGCCTTTTAAGCGTTCCTAAGGTTATTCAGCAGTTCCAAACAACCCAAATGAACAATTAGTCGTAAGGATGAATGTAGAAAAAAAAAAAAAACATTCATTCCAATCCATGAAATTCGATGTAGAAAGCAAATAAATTTGATTTCCTCTTGTAAAACAGGTCATAGCGACGGACACAGTTTACGACAGCCCCCTGACGTGGGCTGAATCGTTTACTAAGGGTCCCAAACAAATACCCGCACGACCGATCAAAGAACCATAACCAGGAATAAAATGTTCAGTGCAGCTTTTACCACAAACCCGCTGAGATCGGACGCGATGGATTAGCTTCCACGAGAAAATGGTTCTAGGCACAAAAAAATAATTTCCGCGTAAGCATACGCTATAGAACGGCAGAAATTGCAGCAGTAAATATCGAACTAAACTTCCGGGTTTCCTGAAAAAAGAATTTCAGTCTGCCCCTTCTATAAGTTTCTTTGTATGTATCAAAAAGTTTGCTTTTTATTTCCATAGTAGGAACTTATATTAGCCTGTATTTTAGCGACCTCCTAATTGTGTCTTGTTTTCTCACACCTCACGTACATCTCAGCACATAAAATTTACTGCTAGCGTTTATAGTGTCACTTTTACGGTTGCTACTGATTGGTCGTTTCTTATTGCTCGACCCAAAAGTTTGTCGATAAAATGCTGATCCGTGCTGAGTTTAGCTAGTGCGTTTTATTTCCTTACCACTTTTCAAATACTGAACTTTTTTGCACGTTTCAGAATATGGTCCAAATTAGGTACCCTTCCATCAACGCCTTAAAATGTCGACTACTTTGTTAATATTGCACTTGGCTTTGATGAAAATGCGAACAAAGTATTAATCACAAAATCACTGAAAGCTTTGCGAAGATATAAAAAATTGACTGTTCATTTCGGTACATAAATAAATCTTTAAATAAATAAATAAATCTTAATAAATAAAATAAATAAATCTAAATAAATAAATAATTCGGTAAATAAATCTTTTCGCGGATGACTGTGTCATATACCGTGAAATTAACAGTGATTCTGACGTTGCTCTCCTTCAATCCGATATTCATCATGCCCTTGAATGGACTAACGGGTGGAACAAGGAACTAAATATTAACAAATGCAAGTATATGCGTGTCTCTCGTCGTAACACTTTATTACCCTCATACCTTTTTAATAATAGTAGCCTTGAGTCTGTGTCTTGTTATAAATATTTAGGTGTATTTATTTCCCATAATCTTAACTGGAAGGCTCATATAGATCACATAACCAACAACGCTAATCGCATGCTAGGCTACATACGTCGTAACTTTAGTCTTTCCTCCATTTCCGTAAAATTGCTCCTTTAGAAATCGTTGGTTCGTAGTAAACTGGAGTATGCTTCATCCATCTGGGACCCTTGTCAAGAGACACTAATCTATGAACTCGAATCTATTCAGAACCGTGCCGCCCGTTTCATTCTCTCTAACTATCATCGTAATGCTAGTGTCACTGCTATGAAATCAAGCTTATCACTGCCACTACTGTCTCAACGTAGAAATATATTCCGTCTTTGTCTATTTCATAAGATCTACTATATAACCCCATCCTTAAGAGAAAATTCATTACGCCTCCTTGCTACATGTCTGCTCGGATCGATCACCGTCATAAGGTTGGTATTCCTTCGTGCCAAACAAATCACTTCTACAACTCATTCATCCCCAGCACATCGGCACAATGGAATCGCCTTCCCTCATCGGTTGTTGAAGTGAGTGACCATTCTGCGTTTAAATCTGCTGCAGCTAATCTGATGTTAACATAGAACATTGAATTCTCCCACACTGCCATTTGTTTATTGTTTTTAGTTCATCTGCTGTTTTTATAAACTTATTTTTTTCTTTTCCCCCCGAATCGTGCTGCTGATTACGTGTATGATGGTATATTTCAGCAACTTTGTTTCCTGCCTGCTAGTAAAATTGTTTGTTTTGCTCACCTGGTATATTTTGTGTGCTTATGCAATTCGCTCACACGTCTATGTCAATAGCTAATGATTTGTATTCTTATTTTGCTGTAACTTGCTTATGTGTTTCAACCATACTACTGTTCAAATTTGTTTTAATACTGATTGCTGTGCTTTTCCTTTTTTTTTCTTTTATTGTACCCCACTCCCCTCTGTAATGCCCTCGGGCCCTGAGGGTACTGAAATAAATAAATAGAAACGATAGTGAGGCTGTTGTGTCTATTTTCTGTTAAAGTTTCGATTTGTTCTATGGGTAAAAGAATGAGCACGATACACGATAAGCAAGCAGTCGCATTCGCTCGCTACCTACGTCCTTCACGCGAGATGAAGCGAAATTCAGTTGTCTGTATTCTTTCTTTCTTTCTTTCTTTAGTTATTTAGTTATTTATTTTTTCTTTCTTTCCTTCTTTCATCTTTATTGAAGACAATGCGATACAAATTAGCTAAGGAGGCAATAGCAAAAGGATCGGAAAGAACCTGACTAGGCTATGCCATCCTGACTGCGTTGGCAGCGCAAGCTTACTTGCGGCTGCACATCTTAATACGGATCCAAAAGAATACAGCAATCTAAACTCAGTAAGAAGTTTATTTTTTTCGGCACTGTTTTAACCTTTGCGCGCAAAGACAAGGGCGAAAATATTTTTTGTGCAATAATACAAAGTAACTTCTTTGATACTTAACAAATACATGTTTTCAGGAGACAAAAATCAATGGAAATGTACAGTAGTACGCAAGACATGAGCAAAGTACAATGTAACTCGCGTAATGCATGATGACCACAGCGAATAATACAGAAAAATCTCATCAGGATTTCACTGAGGAGTGAAATCCTGATGAGATCTGCTCTGTTAGAAATTTAGCTTTAACTAGCTTTTTGAATTGTTTTTGAGATACTATAGAATATACCAAGTTTAATATGTCAGCGTGCTCATTGAGCAGTTCTGGTATTTGTGATGATAACCACTGTAAGCCATAGTGTTGATGACATCTGTAAGTATTGCTGTGCTTATGAGTACGGCCTCTATGATTTTTAATTTTCACCCAGGAAAGTTGCCTCAAAGATGGCGACGCTCGATGTTTGTTTCTAATATTTGTTCGTGTAATTTCGAATTAGCAGATCACGTTGAGAGTCAATATGATATTCAAAAATTCTTGTAGAGTCTGTCCATGTAAGTAACATGCTTTTTTTGTATGCTTTATGTTCTTAGCATTACGGAGTGAATCATTAAATTGTTGAAGATGGCTGTACGATATGCATAGCTTAAAGAGAGGGCGCCTATGAGTAGTACTCTCAAGGAAACTCTGTAGAACACATTGTGATGCTTGAGTAAATATCAGAGCATGGTGTGTAGTCATGAATATAACCATTTCATATCATCCTAAGCACGATATGCAATAGATCTTTAATTGCATAGATCGTTAATTACCGCTGTTTTAAAGGACCCGAGAGTGCTGAAATTTGTAATTGATGTGCATGAGAGCTGCTCAAATAGCTGCGTCTGCGTCTGGTTTAATATAGACATATTTTGAAATGCTCGTTATATCTGTCTCTGAATTTATTATGTGACGGTTGAGTACGAAAGTTTTAATTCTGACTTCACAGTATAGTTGTAAAAATGTGCGAAAAATGTTCCACCAGTAATTTAGCAACTACGGGGCGCCTATTCACTCCAAGACATAAAAGGAGGCAAAATGACAATGCGGAAGCCGTCTAAGACAAGTATACTGCAAAGAACAGAGAGAGGTGAACACTATGAGTGGAAACCAGCAGCTAATGAGAAGGCGTTTGAAGCACCGGATGAATATATAAATTGACGGTATACGTTTCCGCATTATCTACATGCACGATGACAGGGTGCAACAAGCGTGTTGTGCACGTAACTGGTTCACAGGAAAGGAGAAGCGCAGTGTAAAACTTTTTTCTGTGGACACCTGAATCGCGCCGTAACAGAATGGCCGAAGGTGAGTGTGTAAGTAGAAAGAGAGAATATGAGCGGTAGTGGATAAGTACAGAGTAATTTCGACCACCTGGAGATCTTCGTGCGCGGACATGGCACAGCACACGGATGCCACTGGTTTTCACCTCTATCGAAACGTAGCCGCAAGCGTGCAGTACAGGTGGGTCTTTCTGGGACATCACGTTTAAACGTGGGCAACAGTGGAATACTGCGACGTTTGTCAACACACTTATGAAAATGTCCAGCGTTATGATGAGTAAAAAAGTATGGCTTTTAATGTATGTTCCCTGCTCTAATCGAGTAGTTAGGGCTCTCGCCAAAATCTCTGCGCAGCGATGTCGTATCTATCTTCGTCGTTCACGACAACCAATTAATGTCTCCCAAAATTGAATAGTAGCGTTTTTTAGCAAGGATTGCAAAAACCTACACGTTCCTTGAAGATGACCTGGAGAGATGACCTGAAGATGTATTGATTGCTATGACGCAATCTTAGCGCAGACGAGAAAATTATGTTGTAGTTTAGCTTTAGTGAGTGTAATGTATGCAGCAGCGAAATTTAGCGGTCATTTAGCATAGTTCTATTTCCCTTGGGTTTGCTCTACCATGCCTTAACACATTTATCTTTTCGTTTTGTGGTAGCCAAAGCTACACTAGGCTTGCCAGCTGCACATTTCCGGCAAGCGTCGTTATTCATTATTGCGTGTGCGCCGTAATCAAGACAACTGCTGTCTGAGAAACAAAGGAAGAGAAGAGAGGGAAGAGGGAGGAAAACAAGAAAGGGCCGGTCAAATGAAACAAGAAGATTCGGAAGATTTCAAGAATATGCGCCTAATCGTCAACAACGCCACAATCTTTGCAGCAAGTGCATCGGTGGTGAAAACGTTCGAGAAGGACTTTGTGAGCAATGCGCTTGGTTGCTTTCGCTACGCATATCCAGGTTTAACCAAGTGAAGCCGCCATCAATTTTTAACTTGTACAATTTAGAGACTTTAGTGCAACTTTTTCACAGCAGATGAAGGCGTTGAGATTCGAAACGAAGATTGGCAGCTTATCATGCAGAGAAGCCGGCCATCGAGACGGCGTAGTCTTCAAACAGAGTGGCCAATGATGCTGGGTGCCTGGGCATCAGTTTTTGAACTTGTTTGGAAAGGCTGCTCGAAGCAGGCTTTACAGCTACCTGGCAAAATTCACTAGTGCCGGTAGTCATCTTTCTGCATTAAAATTACATGTGTAAATCACTTACCTTTCCGGAATGTGCTTGTGCGGAATTTATGGGCCGGAACTGAGGATGGCAGTTGGTCTGCAAGTGCTAAACATTCAAAATGGGCACGAAAAAATTCTCGGAATAGGCCTCTTCCTCATCTGACGCTGATTTGTGCGTTGTCTCGTTCATTTGACTTTTATTCGCTTACTTAGCCGTTCAGCGCTGTTTAAGGCATCTGAACTACAAGGTAAAATCGCGGCATGTAACACGATAACCAAGAGTGAGGAAACACCTGTTTGGGAAAGTGTGAAGCACTAGAACAAAAATGCCTATGTTGTTTACTGTATGTGTAAAAGGTGCGGTTATGCGCTTTATTCAGGGGAAACGATAAAGAGAGCTCATCAAAGGCATAGTTGAGAAACACCTCTTTTCTGACACATTTTAATCGTTGCTCGCAGGAAACTATCCATATGAATCTCTTCGAACTCCTTTCTACCAGAATGTATTTTATTCCCGATGGTGACGCTGAAAATGCTTCAGGGTATAAATGCGCGAGGCGTCGCATAAAATAAGCAAGTTCCGCACCAACAGCGGACTCGGGAAGTATAAGCGGTGTGGTAAGCGCGAAAAAACAAAGGCCACGTGCAGTGCAGCTTGACAGGCCTCACTCCTTAAATCATGGCAAGGAGCGCCGCGAACTGTCAAATGTATGTTGCAATTTCAAGACGTGTTTTGTTTATGATTAACTAAAAAAAGCAAAACATGACGCAAACTAGACGACCAAATAGGAAATGCGGGTTAATCTTGTATAACAAAACGGTATTTATCAGAAGCAACTCAAAAACATTTTTAATCTAATCATGACATAAAAGATAATACTTGCCAACAGACAGAATTTGAAATTAGGTTAAAGGTGTGAATTGCGCAGTGGTATAGGTTGTAGCGTCTCTTAATCATAAGCGGTACGGGATGTTCAGCAAGCTCTGTAAAGCGTAATGAGATGTTTGCGTTTTGATTTATTGGTTCTCACCTCTCAATTGCCATTATTGATCATCTTCCGGCTGATATTGGACGGCCAACCCAATGCGATGTTGAATATCTTTCCCGAAGTGCGCTCACAAATAAACAAAGAAAGAAACGTAGCACAAGTAAGCAAGAGATAGCAACGTACCTGTGTCAGACGTTTTGACAACCGCAATCAGGTAGAAAGCTGAATTATGTTTTCTCTTCTCCATTGCTATTCATTTGCACAATTACGCTTTCTGTGAAGCGAATGAGCAACAATCGCTTACCCAACGCTGTCTCAATGTGCTCGCGAAAGGGAAGCAAATAGCTTTTTCGCAGTTTGATTGCAAGCTACATGGTGCGAACAGCCTCTAATGAATGGCGCTTTTCATGAAATGTTAGCGGCACGCAAGACTGCTGGGTACGAAAGAATGTTTTTTTTGCGTGTTGTGCGGTTACCATAAACAAAATTATTACATTTTATGCTCTTCAAAAACAAAATAAAGAAACAATGCACAACGTTTTGATTATGTTTTTGAAGGAAGTGAAATACTTCCTTCAAAGACTTCCGGTTAAATTTGTCTACCCATTGCAAAGAATGCAACTGTGAGCCAATGCTTAACGGTATAAGGATTCTGGGCAGGAGTCGCGATAAGGTGGCACGGGAAATTCTTGAAGCCTTTATGATCAAAAAGAAGGGTAGCATTTGTGTTAGCGACTCGTCTGTATCCTTCCGTAGAAATGAAGTTTCATTCCTTGATAATTTTTTGTGACGGCATGCACTGTGCGACTTTAAGCCCGGAATTTTTAACGGCCCTGTGATGTTTAGTTAGGCGGGTTGTTAATTTCGTCGCTCGTTTGATTCTGCATTTGCTACCAGTGCTTTTTGTTGCTGTTGTTTTAGGTTTGACCGCTGTTGTTTCTTTTGTTTTGACTTTTGCTACGATCGTCTTTTGTTGTTGGCTTAGGGTTCTGACTGCTTTTGCTTAACTGTTTTGACTCTGCTTTTGCTACGATTGTTTTATGGTTTTATTTTTATTTGTTAGGGTTCGGGCTGGTCGCTTGTCATGTCTTACTCTGCTGTTTTCGGTCCACACTGCATTTGCTATGAGATATGGCCTGCCTTCCGTTTTAAAAAAATGTTTTTTCCCGTTTTTGATAGTTTATCTACTGAGGTTAGAAATATCTTGTCTGATTTCCTGTTGAGCCTGCTCGGCGTTCACGTGTTGGGTTTAGAGCGGACTGTGGCGATGAGTCTGATGCCTGAGATGGACGTATAGATATGCCACCTTTCCGTTTAATAAATAGTTGGTAGTGTGCGCATGTGGTGTCCCCTTCTTGTCTGTGTCCGTTTCCGTGTTGTGCCGCCGTTCAATTCCATCGTGCACCAATCGCCCCCCAGGCCGTTATTCTGAAATACTACAGATGTTGTTGGCAGCTGAAATGTGGTAGCGCTCTCCCAAAATAAGTATCGATGCCGTGAAGGGATGTTCGGATGCCTCAGATATGTGTTTTACATTTTGTACGCTAAAAAAGGGAGACAAATGATGTGCTGTTTGTTTCTTTACTCTTTGCAGAAATTTCGAACACATGTTTTGAGAAAGAACTTTGTGTAAAACGAAATAATTAGGAAGCGTAATTTGTCAGCGGCCAACAACGGCAGCAATGGTCTTTCAGACGGGTTGTGTCTTGAATTATACTTGTTGCTATGGCGGCTCGAAGTTGCACATCCATCAAGATTTTTACAAATGACAGCGTATTTTTCTGTTAAAGTAAAGGTTTCTTAATGGAATAAGAAGTTTCCTTAACCCTTTTCACATTGTGTTGTGATTGTTAGGTGTCACACTCATGATCGCTCTCTACCAAGAATTTTCATCGTGTGCGCTTTTTCCTAACAATCCACTGCCTTTACGTGTTGTGCATTAGCAGAAGTTACATAACCCTGAGAGCCCCTTAACTGCTGCTGTGGAAGAAAATGTAAGAAGGATTCATATAATGAGGCTCACAACCTTTGCATTTATAATTTTATGCCTCGCAGTGCCACCCCGAAAGGATATTCAGCTGAAAGAAAATGCTAGCCAAATTGTTATTCGCGTAAATCCTTTGGCCGAGCACAGTGTCTGTTTCATTTTTGAGTGCAGACCGACGAGTCTCATGTAGTCTGTCTATAGGCGTATTGCGGACGTTCTTCATTTAGCGCTGCCTCGCTGACTCGGTAGCTTAAGTGTTTGAATTATGACCTCTGGGCGACGTCGGCAACCAGTTATTGCGCTTTAAAGAGAGCAAGGGATTTAAATTTGCGGATAAGTTTACTGCGGCATCCCTCTAAGGTGATGTTGCTTTTGGACTTCGACTGTATTAACAAAAAAAAGACGTCTTTTTGCGTTTGACTTGATTACATCTATACTCGACGTTGATTTAGATGTGCCAAATTAATTGCAAGTTTTTTCCAGTATGAGGGTGACAGATCTTTGCTACATTTTGCAGCTCATCAGGCTTCAACTGCGCGACCGACAGCTTAATATCATTGATATCATAATCGTTAAGCGCGAAACAGAGCTTTTACGCAGACCCTTGTTTGCTTTTTTTTTTTTTTTTTCTGCGTAAGGTGCATCCGCCCTCTTGCTGTATATATCATGACGCAATCACCCGCCTGGATTACTGATCCAAGCTGTTCTGTTTACCTATCACGAAGAGACACTCCGTAACTATTGAGAATAATAGACTGCCTCTTCTTTTTGCGGCATTTTCTTCTAAAGTACATTTCTTTGTTATCTCAGCTACATATTGTGAAATAAAGTTTGCTGTAAAGCTGCAAAGCCCGTACAAATGGGGTCTAGTACAGATATGGAGAGTTCATTAGCAGTTATTTGTTATTGTAGCGAGAGGTGTGCGAACAGCTCGTTACGTAAGGGAGAGATGGAAAACATAACTAGGAACATATACCTATATGAACTTCAGTAGGACAAAAAATTGGGTGACTCTGTAAAGTTGAGCTCGAAACACAATGCGAAGAACTAAAACGAGGAATAACATAAGCGATGCTTTTCAGGGAAGTCGAACTCTCAGTTTCAAAATATGGTTTTTGAGGCAAAGAGAAGATTTCTGTTTCAAAGTAATGCGGGCTATCGTGGACGTTTTGCAAAGATGCGATTCACGTTAACCAATGAAGTTAATAATAAAATTTTATTACCAAGCTTTTTGCCAATTAGCGACAAATATTTTATTGATTAGAATTATAAATTTGCAGTCGGCTGCTAGAAAAGCCACAGATTTTTTTAACATCGAATTCGAGGTTATCGTGGACCAAATGACTCCACAAAATTTGCCATTTTTTTCTGTTACCTGTGAATTCGTCATGTATTCGTAGCTGCGCTCACTAAACCGCGCCACTAGTTTACATAGCCTGTATTACCAAGGCGGCGAAACGCGCATCCGCTAGCCTCCCGTTGTGAAACATAGCAAGCTGCTTTGGTGGTACCCGCGACTACCAAACACTTTCCTCGTGCATGGACAAAGTGATGACCCAGAATCGCCAAAAGGGTATATTCACTTAGTGGTGACAAGCACGGTAGCCGAAAACGAAGACGCTTTTGTTGCACCTGAATGAAACTTCTTTTTGGCCTTACTTGCGCCCGCAATAAAAGAACTAAGCGAATCGGGGGAAGCGATTACACCAAACGCGCTTGTCGGTAGTTGAACATCAAACATTTTGCCACGTATCGAAGAAAGTGGCGCTATTGGACATGCTGAATAGCCGCTCTTATAATGTAGATAAAATCCCCGTTTTAAGCGTCAGCGCTTGTTTTGAAGGTGACTAGCATACACTGGAACATTGTAGAAACACACGTGAACCGCTAGAAGCTGCGAGATGCATCTCGGCGCATCTTGCGCTTAAAAACAAAATAATAACGCTACGTCTCGCTATAAAATAAATGAACAAAGAATATATAATCGATTTGTGCTCTGGAACTGCAGTAATAAGATCGCATGCCGGCGGCTGTACAAAAAGAAGAAATACAGTTTTGAATGGTTTCACGGCAATATGCAGCACAGAGTAAACCGGCAGAAATGTTCAGAAATAAACAAGAATAAAAGCAGCGAAGACATATCTGGAAACATCTTCAAGTAGCTTTCTTGTATGCAGACTGGCTGCACGTCAGTTGAAACAGTCTACATAGGCGTGAGTGACGGGGGCCACTTCTCGTCCTCTTAAATGTTTGCTATCGTTACAGCGTAAGTGAGCGCGTAGAACAGTGCCACTTTAGATGCACTGATCTAGGAAGATGCACATTGTCTTCAATGTGTGACACCTCGCTCCGCGTTTACAAAGGCTTTAAAATCTGAAAGGGTCGGTGCACTGCAAACATCCAAGGTAGCACTTAGTTTCGAGTGAAAAGTGTGGCACAGCCGTCTCGGCCTTTGCGAACATTAACTTAGAGCCGGGTTTGAGACAGATCGCCAATTCATTAGGAGTCTGTCGGTTTTTGTTTATTATTGTGGAAAGCGCGGCGTGTATCCGTACAATTAAGGCATGCCTGCATCGAGCCAGGGGGAGGGGGGGGGGATTTTGAGCGCTGGCTCGATTTCTCTAACTGCTGCTGAACAAATACCTCGATTACATTAAAATTCAAATTGGGCGTGCTTATCGGGGTTTTATAGCGCAAATAAAAACAAGGGCAAGAGGAGCAAGACACACACACACACAAACACTATCAGCTGGCTTCATCGGCGTGAGGTCGCATATTATACCGGATGCCCCAAGCTAACTTAATGCAAGGGTTAACAAAACTAAACGTTTCAGATAGGCAAAAGAAAACACTTGTCTATAGCTTCCAGCAATCTGGCGCACCACAGGAATATTTTATTGCGGAATTAACTAATTCGTAAATAAGATATCTTTTCTAATTAACGAAGTGTTGCATTTAGACAATAATTGTGAGTTGCAAAGTAAAGAGCACCTTCTGAAACTGAAGTTGAGGTTGAAAGCCGCACAATCTTGACTCACGAATGCGCCAATTACGTGATATTTTTTGTATTTCGTATGTTTCTTTTAGATCTTGCAAAAACGACCCATGTGAAGCTTTTTTTATTGGATATAAATGGAATGGGGGGTTTGGAAGGTACTCTTACTCTGTAAATCCATTTGTTGTCTAAAGGCAGTAGTTGGTAAAGCAAAAAATTATAATATTTACTTAAAAATCCTTTGTGGTGCTTCAGATGGCTGGCAGCTGTATACAAGTGGTTGCTCTGCCCACCTCAAGTGATTCATTTTTTAACCCTTGGCTAAAGTTTGCTTGGGCACCCTGTATACGCTTCGCGAAGGGCTCAGAGAAAAAAGAATGACCGTTCAAAACTTCTCAAAGAAAACATCGGTCTTAATAAAGGCAGCAAAGTAGATTGACATGCTTGGGTGAGCGTGTGTATCGCACGGAAATATTATTTGTTTACCTTGTGAGCGAATGAACAGCTAGTTGCCTTAGAAAATGCCACTTTTAGTCACGAACAGATAAAATTTGGATTCGCATATGCAATCGCCGTCAGCGTTCATTTCGTCGTTGGCTACTAGGCTAATCTGTGCCGCCCTGTCTTTACTCTTGTCTAGAAGCTGCCTCTCTCCAACTGCGGCTACACGTTCTTCACACCCCGCCGGGGTCGCGCAGTGATTACGGCTCTCGACTACTGTTCCCAAGGGCGCGGCATTGAATCCCGGCCTCGGCGGCCGCTTTTCGATGGCGGCGAAAAGCGAGGCTCCCGTGTGCTGTGCGATGTCAGTGCATGTTAAAGGGCCACTGTCCACCCTCCGGTCGAATATATTTCTTCCCCGGCGACTGTGAGACTTCGCCCCCAGAAAGCAAGACAGCCAAATGTTCTTGAAAAGAGTAATTAATAATTCAGTTACAATCACCGTAATCACCCAATTCTGTCGTGTTTCTCTTCTCCCGTTCCCTCGCAGAGGCTTTTTCACTTTCCTGCTCGGTCGTTACCCTCCGCAAGACAAATTGCCTTTCCTCCCCTGCGTTTAGTGGCAGGTAGGGCGTGGTACTCTGCGTGCGCGAAAAAGAAAAAGGGCGATGGAGTACGCGCCGCTGCATTCTGTCTGGCCGCGGCGAAATAAAAGCGTGCAGCGAGCGGCGGACACAATTAGTCGTGTACGGCCCATCCTTCAACCGTCAGTCAGCGAAACGGACCAATGGATGTCGTTTGCTAGCCCGACGACAGCTTTGCGGCTCGACGGGCCAGCGTAGTGAACGGCGAAGCTGGTTTCCCGAAGAAGACGATGAGAAAGCTTTGATATGCATGTTTGCTGCTTTGCGGCGCGCATATCGCTATAGCATTTTGTACAGACTATGTCCGGTACCTGATCGAAGCACTGGGATCTTTTGCTTAAAAGGTCATACCCTGGACCATGACGCTTTAAAGAACCCCAGGTGGTAGAAATTTCCGGAATCCTCCAGTACGGCCTCTCATAGCCTAAGCCGTTTTGGGACGTTAAACCCCACAAAGCAAAGCAAAGCGTTCTTCACATATACTTACGTGTATAACAGGATCCTTGTATATATGATCTTTCCTTTCTAATCTTAGGGTGCGCTTTTCCTGGCAGCCATTGACGCAACGTCTAGTTTGGCCGCCATAAATCTTTCTGCTTGGTATAAATCACCCCTGTGGAACACCTTACGAACGGCTTGTATATTTTTCAGGCAGTCACGTTTTCTTTCTTCGATTACAAATGCGTGGGCAGTGCTTCCCAACTTGTTAGGTATCGGGAACAAACACGCACAAAGTGCCTGCCAGCGGTAATTTTTCAGCTTGCGCGAAATTTTATGGACTTAAGGAATAACTTCAGGCCTAGAAGCCTTTCGTTAAGCATCAGCAGTATTTCGTTCTGTCCCGCGTTCGAACTTCTGAACGATGGCCTTGGAGACGGCTGTTATAACCTGACCAGGAGAACGACGTTCCCAAACAATCAAAACGCTGAAATGGGCACGTGTGGAACTCATGGGTTGCAAGAAGCAAATTGTCATGACAAGGATGCGTAATCCTTTATTGTGTGGCCGCATGGCCGCTGTGTGACTCCGCGCTGTAGGTGCTCGATTTTTATACCGTCCCTGCTTACGTCACTTCGTGCATTACTTGTGTGGTGGAAATGTATCAGCCAGATTTTGGGAGAACAGATGCAAAGCACACTAAAGCTATTCCTCTTTTGATGGTCTTGGAATGCGTCGCGTCATACGGCAATAACTCCTTTTCTGTTCTCGTGAAGTAGACCCAGCATACGTGTCCGTCACAAACCATTAATTGAAGGTCTAGAAACTATGAAATCAGAACATCGGGACGTTCACCAGCTGGCCACCAGGAAGGTGGCCAGCTTTATAAGGGCACTAAAACATCATATACACAGTTGAACACCTTTCAAACTTTCCTTTAAATCACCCCATCCTAATATAATACTTCAGCAGCTTATCTACTTAAGCTTATAAGGCGTCACAAAGAATGGGCACAATATATGATTTTGTACAAATTCCATTTAGCTGCAAAAGTAAGCTAGTCTTTACAAACAATAACTAGTAGTATTCAAATAAAATGCTAAAAGAGATAAATATTTTTTGTAAAGCAACAACAAAAGTGAGTGCCTGAAAAATCAAGACACGGTTTTCGTAAGTTGTTCAATTGAAGTGGTAAATTGCACCGAAGTGTCTAGTGAAATGTTTTATTGCAGCCAAACTGAAAGTTGTGTCAATGGCCGTCTGGGGCAGCACGTCCTAATATTTGAACATAAAGGTAACAAACCCAAGCGTCTTGTTGCATACGCATAGTAAATGTGAAGCATGCGTGGGCACGGTTTGAATAGACAGAGGTTCTCGGGAAAGCAGGAGGGCGCTGATTAGGCTAGCAGACTACGTTATAAAGATAATTGGCAGCGAGTGCATCAGCGAACCATCTTAATCTCATTTCAATGCTTATAATGAATTTTTAATGCAGCTGCCGGCTGATGCGCTTGAAGGATAAATATGTGTTTTTTTTTTTATATACACAACCCACCGGGCATGCGTTCTGCTTATCTGGCTCTGTTACAACCGGCGTTTTCTTTGGGAATTTTTATATTGTCATTTTTTTTTATCTCTCGACCCTTCGGCGTATATACGGTGTGGCCTTCAGCCCATTTTTTTGTGTCTCGCTTCGACTGTCCTTGTCATTGTGCCATTAAACCGCAACATCAAAGTGCTTATAGAGGCTGAATTATTAAACAACGTTATGGGGATCGATGAAGCCCATTTCTTTGGCCATTACGTGGTAAACCTGCACTGAACTCATCTTTGTCCGACCCCCAACCCATACTGGGTAATGCGGAAAGCTACCCATTTCGATCCTCGCAAATGTGTTGTGAATGGTATTTCAAGGTCGCATTCTAGTCTCCTAATTTACATACGGGAATCACAACGGCAACAATGCGCCCAGAGGGCCTCCTAAATGAGGTTGTAGTGGACTTCACTTCAGGCCATCCGATTCACCTGCTGAAGCAGACATGATTCAAGTGTGATAGTCGCTTACAGCCCGATTTTTCCTTTCAATGAATTTTGGCACCAGACTTTCCAAGGCAGGCAATTCGACGTGGTGGACTGACGGCTAGGCTTTCGAGGCCGTGATTCTTCCCTCCTTTGCACTTACCTTCCCTGAAGACTTATCTCCTTTGGGGATACCTGAAGATCAAGGTCTATACAAAGACATCCTGCAGCCTTGGCGACCTGAAGCATAGAGGCGAAGTGTTAGTGCGAATCAATGCACAAGAAATGATTATTGCGCGCTCTGCCCGCGTGATGAAAGTCCGTTTTTTGATGTGCATTTACGCTTGCATTTTGCTCCTTGGAGAGCTGAGCTGTTACTACTGATGGCGTCCACACCTTACTCAGGCGACAACTCGTTGCCTATTTTGGGCTTGTGTTACGGGACTTTGACCTTAACTTATCTTTGTGGGGTGAGGACCCGGACCACGTGCAATCAATAAATGCGTTAAGTCTCTCGGAGTTGCCACACGGAAGGGTGGACCTTCGAGAACGTGATGTAATCATTTTGTTCTGTTTTACACAAAGTGTATTTGAGGCACACATTTTTTGCTTTCACAAGCGCTACTTTTCTGTCGAGCGGCAACATGTTATGTCTCATGCAGACATTATGGAGTAAGTTACCCTTCAGGCAGTCGGCGGAATAGGAAGATTTCAGTGTGACAGCAAAGGA
Organism: Amblyomma maculatum; assembly: GCA_023969395.1. NCBI lineage: Eukaryota > Metazoa > Arthropoda > Arachnida > Ixodida > Ixodidae > Amblyomma > Amblyomma maculatum. The sequence continues at coordinate 187,599 of JAJIZL010022461.1, read as the reverse complement.
GCGTGAAATAAAATTTATTTACACGCACACACACACACACACACACACACACACACACACACAC
>JAJIZL010022461.1:157920-187135 GCA_023969395.1 Amblyomma maculatum | reverse complement strand
ATATATATATATATATATATATATTTCGAACGCTTTTAATTAGCTCGCTTATTTACTAAATACGCAAATTAGTTTTTATTTTTTGTTGGCGAGTGTGTACGTTATATTAAATACCGGAGCTCGTCTTCAAAATAGTATTGCCGTGTAAAAAAGAGTTTTTAAGGAATACTTTTTTGCGCCTCTTGAGGCCCTCAAATTTCACCTTGATAGGCACTTTCACACACTAGTATAGCGCCTGTGACGTAGATCGCTCCACCTAGAAATTTCATCACTCTGCTGGCACCACCTGAGTACCACACATAATCACGGCTGTTTATTGTGATTTCCGTTTCAACCGAGCAGCCTCGCCGATAGCCGCCGCGTCGGTAGCATGGTCTTGCAGTTGGTCCGCAGAGACCGCATTGGCCGAACATCTCCACCAGACGCGCTCCTGACGCTGTGCTAATACGTGAAACAACCTATCTGATATACATATGAAGGTCTTGTGATTCGTGTTATAATTTTTTTGACAGCAAATTCTTCGCGGCTATTCTATTTGTACGTCAAGCTCAAAATTTGCAAATACATAATACCTTCCCCCCCCCCCTCAATAACATTTTAAAGGTTGATAATGTATTAAGTTATTTTGCTAACTAATTGAAGCCGTCCTATTCTTACCTGGTGTCCGCCGTAGACCCCAGAGGTACCAAAACTGAAATTATTCCAAAGTCTGTGACCTTTTTTAGATTCTGGACCATCTAAAAAACACACGAAATACAAATATGCAACGTTCCTATATACATACTGATAGCTTACAGGTTTTATGCCGGGAATTCCAAAAACAAAACCTTTAGGATTGAGCTTTCCGGTATAAGAAGTAATGCAATTAAGTGTTCTCTTCAATACCACTGCAACGCACAATATATATATATATATATATATATATATATATATATATTATTTTTGGGGGGTTGTTCTTTGGCAATATTGTTTTTAAGTGATTTATATGAAAATCAAATACACTGCTATATTTTTAGATTCAAATAAAAATGTCCCTCGTTTGATACTTTAGATTTTCTCGCATTTCGAAGTAATATAGAAGATGAACAGAAACCTCCAGAGCTGCAACATTTTGCGGGAATAAAGAAGGATGTCTGCATAATACCGAGAAAAATTTCAATACCAACAGCTTATTGGATGGTACCATAATGTAGGGCTAAATACTGATAACTTTAGTGCAAGCTCTAAGTTTTATGTTAAGAAAAATCGAAGGCACCGAGTTCTTTAAAATTGGAATAAAGTTTTTCCCTTTTTTGCTTTTTTCGAAATTTCGGCGGCTGCGTTTCGATGGAGGCGAAACGAAGTGGCGTCCGTGTGCTGTGCGATGTCAGCGCACGTTAAAGATCCCCAGGTGGTCGAAATTACTCCGTAGCCCTCCACTACGGCTCCCCTTTCTCTCTATCCACTTTCTCTCCCACCTTCATCCCTTCCCTTACGGCGCGGTTCAGGTGTCCACCGAGCAAGTGTGACAGATACTGCGCCTTTCCCTTCCTATGAACCAACCAACCAACCAACCAAATTTGATGCGTTGTGGTTAAAACACATAAAAATCTAGAGCTTGAAATGTTGCCTGAATTTAAGATCACTGCATCAATTTTCAAGACAAAACGTTTCAGCGATAACGATGTAATTATCCATTCCTAATATAGGACTAAAAATCTACTTTCTTGCAGCGTGCTCTTCACGGACCAAAGTGTGTGAATTTTGGTAAAACAAGTGCAGCAAGAAAAATATAATTAACAGGCCTCCTTAAAGTAAAAGTTACGTAGATTTATTTATTCAAAAATATTGAAGGACAATATTTGAGAGTGCAAGCAACAGGGATCCCAACTTGTAACCTCTTGAAATGGCAAAAAGGGCGTTTTCCACCCATAATGATATGCGATTTTCTTTCCGCGATTTGCAGCAATGACAATAATATGATCGGCATTGCCGAAATTAAATATTAAGAGCAAAAACTATGTCATGCCCGGTTTTCATGCACGTGTGCAAATTGGAAGAAAGCAGCTTGATACATTGTTAACCATGTGCGCCTTTCCTGTGAGGGTATCACATCAAGGCAACTTTATTCTGACGGTAAAGTTGTTTTCTCGCAAACATGCAAGCCAATTAGTCCCTCTGCAATTCAGTCTTGTTAATATACCATGTAAAATTTTCATCGGTTTATTAGCTCGTTTGCTGATTATTTTAACATTTTTTATTATTTTATGAAGGTCTTTTTTAGGTGTGCTTCTTGAGCACTTGTTATTGACTATAGTATGAAACAGAGGTGTTCTCTGTAGCAGCAATATGTTAGTGTAGCGAACACTTAATCTTCAGTAGCAATCAGTTGAAACAAATATATTTGCGGTTCTGATTTACTGGCTTGTGGTTGTTGAAATGAGACATATAGGTGAAACCCTGCCCGTAAAGTGGCTGCCACGGATTTCGAATATAATTAAGGCTTTTCTAGTGTCGTCTATACAGGTACTCTTAGCACACTCAATCACAGCAAGAGCTCGCAAGCTCTTTATCTTACAGGTAGGCCTCATAACCTTAGAGCTAAGGTAATCAAGCATATTCATCTCTTTCATAACATCCTTTAAATAGGCATTTTTGGACTGCCGTTCATAAAAATACATTAAAAGAGTAGGAGTGCAAAGAACATGTCTGATGATCACCCGTGTGGCACAGATTTTCTTGCTCCTAATGCAGGGTGGCTTCGTACTTCGTCAATATTGAGATCTTGTGCTCATGAACATGACTGGAAAAGAAACCAAAATGCAGGAAGAGGAAGATGAAATAAGTTCGCAAGGTGGCCCGAGAGCTGTTTGATGGACGCACTAACAACATCAACGATATGTCGCGGCTCAAAGCTTCTTATGTCATGCGCTTCATTCTTCGACAGGGCATGTCCCGATCGAACATGAGGTCTTATGACAATGGTTTCTACTAACAACGTGTCGAAGCCCTACAATTGTCGCTGTGAAAGACAAGTATTAAGAAAAATAAAACCTTTCAGCCAAGTTTCACTAGCTTTAATTAGCGATTGGCCGCAGTCGCAATCGCTACTACCGCTTCGACCTTAGCTAGCTTCTGCGCTTGGTAAGCAATGGGCTAGTCTGGCTTCCCGTTTTACGATGTTCTCGGTAGTCTGTCGAACAAGCCTGCCGTCCCTGTTTTTAGCGACGTGATATAAGTGTAAAGCGCATTTACCTAGCTTAAATGAAGACGAGGCGCAGATCGTGCTTACTGAAGACTAAGATGTTCAAACACAAAGCGAGAGTATTTTGCAGTTTTTCATGAGGTGTGATCGACTGCGGCGATAGCGTAGTGATCTAGTACCTGCATGCACAATGATGAAGACGACGGTATTTTCCGCACTCGCAAGTGAACGCAGTAGGGCTAAGCGTCTCAAAATCAAAACGGGTGCTAAAGCAAGTGCACCAATACGGGTACGTAGTAAAATTTTTTCTCTTTGTGATTTCAAACACGTTTATCCGTATAGAGGATAGATCACTAACTAAAGCATGTTCTCGTGCCGCAAGCTGATTGTGTTCTTGTTTTTGAAAAGAAGCTTTCTGTGAAAATCAAGATTTAGCTAGTCTTTCTCGCATTTTTGTTTAGACAACATCGTTCCGAAACTTAGAGCAGTCACTTTTTCTCGCATGGCCGGGAACCCGGCCGAACAAGCAATAGACATACTGTTTTTTAACTATTGTGCGATATTTTATGAAAGATTATCCAGTGTACGAGGCAGATCGTAGGTCGCTAGCTCGTCTCTGGCGTGTGGAGTCTGTTTTTCCATATAGTCCTAATCTCTGATGGGGCCGACAAGAAAACCAAGGACAGTTCATTTTGTCATAGAACAGAGCACACCCACGAATGGTATTTCTATCCATAAGCACTTTTTCCTTGATCGCAGCATAATTATAAATGTGAGAAAGTAATGAGCAAAGTGTTTCTTTCTATAGGAGTCGAATAACAGTACAGTTTTATATAGCTTATCATAGTAGATTGAATGCCAACTGATATTCTGGGTGCAGAACTTAAAAGTGCAGTTTGCTCTGCCGCGCAGGTGTGCCTCCGGGAAAAACTTATATTAAAATTTTGTTAGGAGGCTCAAGAATCTCGGGTATAATTTATGCATCTTACAGAGCAGCAAGTATTATGAGTAAAAATGAATTACTATGAAAGAAAGAGGAGCAAGCAAGTTGGACGAGAATAGGAATACAGAGGACAATCCCTTGACCACCTGCATCTCTACGCTTCTCTGGTTCAACAACGCGATTTCAGTCATTCTCACTGCGCAGGTAGCAAGATGGGGCTTTTGAAAAGTGAGGAAAAGTCGCCTACGATCTCTTTTATTTTGAAAATGACGGACGTGAAGTATATGTGTTCTGGGACACATAAATAATGATGATTATTGATGCAGTAAATGTAGCAAATGTGATGAAGATCCCGAAAAGTGTTGAAACAGTGACATAGATAACAGCAGCAAGAATAATTTGCATATACGACCAGCGAAAGCTCCAGTGCAGAGGGATTAGCCACGTAGCAGGGGTTCAAGGCTTCAGGAGACATGTATGCTTGAGAATTCCCGATAATAATTTCGAAATCACATACAAGGTTGCATTTTGCTTGAAGGTAGCTCTTCGCTCTCGCTAGAAACCTGAAAGGCTTGCTTAGCGGGATCATGCTGTGTGCGCAAAACTACTTCGGCATGTCTTCTACATCTCAACGAGCACGTACTTGGTCAATCTCTCGCCTGCGAAAGCTGATGAATTTTAGGGTGGCTTTCGTGTACATTTTGGTGCCGGTTGTGATCGAAGAGGAGTTGAAAAACTTTCTTTAGCATCTCGAGAACTAAATATTGACCCATATTTCATAATATTACCCTGGCAAATTCAGTTATAAGCACTGTAATAATTTAATACTTCGACAGCCAATAGAAAGGCCATTCCTCAACTGTTTTAATAATTGCTGTTCTATAATAAGTAATACGGTCATTAGCAGCAGAAACTATAGTAAATCTACTTTAGTTAACTCTGATAAACCTTTCCAAATCCATAGAGCCTACCTGTTTTTACAAAGAAAAAGGAACGCTCCTCTCGCGAGTGCATTTTGAAATGAAGCTTGAATCTCCCAAAATATCTGGAGACTCCAAAGCGATGGCACAGAATATGAAACTGAAATTCTGATTATGCATGCTCGTATTGTACTTCCATATCAGCAGGTTCCCATCAAGGAGCCGTCAAGACGCGGATTAGGGGAAACCCGTCCTTCATCACTTGTGTTACGAAACTTGCAGAAGCAAACGAGTGTTTACAGGGCATACACTGCGCAATTGTGTACGCATTTTGTCACAATTTCAAATAATTTTAATTTCTGCTTAAAGAATGTCAATTTAACTGTCTTTTACAAAAGAGGAAACGTAAAACTACTACAGCTGCATGATTCTGCGCTCTCAGTGGCGGAGTCTAATAGAAATACGATATCACTTATTGAGATATGAGATTGGCGGTAAAGAAATACAGTCACATGTTCCGGTAGTGATGAAGGACGAAGATAAGAAAGCATTAGAAACTATTAAAAGGGGGAAAGCAGCTTAAGGGGATCAGGTAACTATAGATTTGTTGAAGGACGGGGGGATATCGGGCTAGAAAAACTGGCCACCATGTATACGCAATGTCTGGTGTCATCGTAGATACCGGAACCATGGAAAAAAGCAAACACTGTATTAATTCATAAGAAAGGGGACGCTAAGATTTGAAAAATTACAGACCAATTAGCTTACTGTCTGTTACGTATAAGGTATTTACCAAAGTAATCGCTAATAGAATCAGGGCAACTTTACACTGCAACCAAGAAAATGATCAAGCAGGTTTTTGGAAAATATACTCTGCTATCGATCAGGTCCATACCATCAACCAGGTGATAGAAAAATGCTCGGAATAAAACAAGCCGTTATACATAGCATTCATTGATTATGAAATAGCATTTGACTGCCGGTCATACAGGCATTGCGAAATGAAGGTATAGAAGAGCCGTACCTGGAAGTGCTGGAAAATATATATAGTGGCTGCACAGCAACCATAGTTCTGCATAGATAGAGTAACAAAATTCCCATAAAGAAAGGTGTTAGGCAAGAAGACACGATCGTCCCAGTACTATTCACAGCTTGCTTAGAAGACGTATTCAGAGACATGGAATGGGAGCAGTTAGGTATAAGAGTTGATGGAGAATACCTCAGTAATCTGCGATTTGCTGATGGCATTGCCTTACTAAGTAACTCAGGGGATAAATTGCAAAGAATAATTGATGACCTACACAGGAAAAGTAAAAAAGTAGCCTTGAAAATAAATATGCAGAAGGCTAAGGTAATGTTCAATAGCCTAGGGAAGGAACAGCAGTTTACATTAAGTAGCGAAGCACTGGAAGTAGTAGGCAAATATATCTATTTAGGACAGATATATAGTAACCACAGATCCAGACGTCCGGACCAAGAGACGGAAATAACAAAGAGAATAAGACTTAGATGGAGGGTATCTGGCAAGCACTCCCAAGCAGCTGACCGGTATCACTCAAGAGGAAAATATACAACAGTTCCATCTTACATGTACTTACCTATGGGGCTGAAACGTAGAAGCTAACAAAGAGGGTTGTACTTAAATTTAGGACAGCGTAGTTGGCTATGGAAAGACAAATGGTAAGGATAACGTTAAGAGATAGAAAACGTGCAGAATGGGTCAGAGAAATAACGCGTCACTGATATTCTAAAGGAAATCAAGAAGAAATTGGCAAGACATGTAGCGCGAAGAAAGGATAACCGATGGTCGCTTAGGGCAACAAACTGGATTCGAAGGGAAGGAAAGCGTAACAGGGGGCGGCAGAAAATTAGTTGGATGGATGAGGTTGAGAGGTTCGCAAGCGTCAAGTGGCTGCAGCTCGCACATGACCGGGTAAATTATGGTCCATCATGCTGCTGGTGCAGTGCTATGCGTAGCATTTACGAACGCAGAAAGAGAGCAGATCATATCGAATTATACAGCGTTTATTCCTTCTCTTTACCCTAACACCGCAAATATGCAGACAGTTTACCATACCTCAGGTAGTGAGCTACTTTCAACTTGCATTTTGGGATGCTTTTGATCTTAAATAGTGTTTTAAAAATGTTGTTCTCCTATTACAGGTAATGGAGTTTACTAACTACTGAGGTTTCAGCAGCTATCTGATTTATCATCCCTAGACAGCAAGCAGAAATACAAGCACAGGCAATATCTTGACTCCAGTTAGACAATACGACATTCGCTCACTTATAATTCACGGCATGATCACTTGTGTCATGCGTGGACGTGATGCTTAATCAGCAGATTTCTTGATACTTCACAGACTAATTTGTGTTGTTATAAAAGGGAGCACCATGAGCTCACCACTCTTTATGATCTCTAAACAAGTATTTCTTAGCATTCCTTCCAACGTTCCCAAGAGCCAGGCTGTTCTCGAAGGTACGGGGATTTGTTATCAGATGTAGAGGCCCCAAATTTGTATTACATTAGCCAAACAAAGTATCCTCTATAAATGTCATTTTTCTCAGTTGGAGGACTTCACCACAACTCTACCAAATGTAAACAGTTCAAGAAAATATTGCACTTTTATGCATCTGAATACTAAAGAGGGCTCTGCCTGTGACCAGAGCCAGCTGAGCCGCTTATAAAGAAGGCGACAGCTGGTGCAAAGGGAAACAGCTCAGAACTTTAAAACAAATGCAATAAATATGATTATAACCACGCCGGCATTGGGTTTCTATACTCCAGCGGCACTAACAGATTCGCTTCGCGAGTCAATGCACGACAGCACTACACTAATGAGCCTTTTCCTTATTGCCTGCTTTATTACAAATACGGTCCAACCAGTAAAGGGTACAAGGACATTCTAAACATGCATTTTCACATTACAATAATGACACGTTCATATTTGAGCATTCCGAGGCGAGATCGACCAAATACGTTACGAACGACACGCTCCATCGTTCACACTTTCCTGCCAATATATTGCCGCCACCGTTTCGACTGCAAGGTCTCGTTAACCCTGAACTGACTGCTCAACTTAAGCTACGTACTCCACCAAAGAGCATCCAGCTATGCTAAGCGCCGAGGTGAGAATGCATTAACATTCAGTTCTGCCCTAAATCACGACACATTTGGTCCATGTATTGTGGACACAAGAGCATCGGCATGCTATTTGCAGTCAGAGTAAACAAAATTGTATACATACTGCTTATGCCAAGGGCAGTGTCGATCTTATTACAGATGTCATCTTTGAAAACATTGTTTTGTGTTCGGAGTGACGCTTTTCACGCACCGCACTATATTTAGCTTCACGGCATCAACTAGCATTTCAGCTCAGGCCGTCGTTGCTTTCGAGCCGATAATCACTTGCGAGTATACAGTCGTCGTATTGACCTATGATGAATGCTACAGGACGATGCTGCGGCAACACAACATACTCGCTGTGCGATGGCTGATGAAAATCGGCGAAATATTTTCGACGGCAAGAATCGATTCCGGACCAAACTGAATTTCCATCGAGATTTCCAGCGGATTCTCTGCCAAGGCGACAGACTTCGCTCACTCTCGTCGTTGAATGCTTAAGTCTGGACGAGCCACAAAACTTCATCCATAGAGCCAATTCATACAACTTGCTCAGCCATTCGGGCAGCTTGCGCTGATCTCTGAAAAATATCCCGCACATAAGTCCCAGTGTAAATCAAATTTTCAGGCGCAGCGCTAACATTTTATCAGCGTGCATAACCCGCATTCTACTTCCTACAAAGGCTATAGAGGCTGAGAACCAATAATGTTCGTATGGTGCTGCATCGTCATTTTGTACCCGTAGGTAACAAGCCCCTCCGCCTTTTCGTGGCGGAGGGGCTCGCGAAACTCGATGAAGTCATGAGCTCTGCTGTGCAGGGCCACCCAAGATAGACAGGTCACGGCGGAGAGCTCTGACAAAATGTGATTCACTGGAGAAGGTAATGGCAACCCACTCTAGTATTTCCTGCCATGAGCCCCCCAGGTTGGAAGGCGTCCCACATGCTACTGGGGATGAACAAAGGGCGATTCCTATAGCTCCAGGACGAATGAAGCGGCTGGGCTAAAGCCAAAAGGACGCTCAGTTGTGGATGTCTCAGGAAGCGACGGGAAACTCCGATGTTGCAAGGAGATATATCAGATAGCAACATGGAATGTAAGATCTATGACGCAAGGTAAACTGGATGTCGTCAAGCGAGAAATGGACAGATTGAACATTGATATCTTTGGTATCCGCGAGTTCATGTGGACCGGAATGAGAGAATTTCATTCCGGCTATCATTATGTATTTTATTGTGGTAAATAATCCAGGAGAAGGAATGGGGTCGCTCATAGTAAACAGAAGAATGCGCAAAGCAGTGCTAGGCTACAACCCCAAAAACGACCGAATGATTTCACTTCGGATCCAAGGTCATACTTTCAACATAACAGTTATCCAAGTCTATGCACCAACCACTACTGCTGAAGAAGCTGACATTGAGAGATTTTCTGCTGACCTGCAATGCCTTTTATACCGCACTCCATTATCAGACGTCCTTTTCCTCCTAGGAGACTGGAATGCTAAGGTAGAGAGCGAAGAAATTTCCGGATTTACTGTCAAATTCGGTCTTGGTGAGCCAAATGAAGCTGGCCAGAGGCTTGTAGAGTTTTGTCAAGAAAACAACCTGATCATAACGAATACTCATTTTCAACAGCACAAGAGGCACATGTACACATGGACTTCACCGGACGATCTGTACAGGAATCAGATTGCTTATCTTCTTTGCCGGCAGAGATTGAGAAGCGCTATACAAGCAGTAAAAACAAGGCCTGGGGCCGATTGTGGCACCGATCATCAGCTTCTTGTTGCCAAATTTAAGCTTGGATTTAGGAAACCACAGAAAACTAGAAGACCTTTCAGGTATGATCTAGATCAAATTCCATCAGAATACGCTGTGGAAGTGAGGAATCGATTTCAAGAATTATATCTACAAGACAAAGAACCTGGAGAGATGTGGACTGATGTTGGTGATATAATACAAGCAGTTGCTACTGAGATAGTTCCAAAGCAAAAGAAATGCAAGAAAGCAAACTGGTTATCTGAAGAGGCTTTGCAAATAGCTGAGGAAAGGAGGATGGCAAAAGTTGTGGGGGAAAGAGAAAGATACAAGGCTCTGAATGCGGATTTTCGGAAAATAGCAAGGAGAGATAGGAATGCCTTTCTGAACATACAGTGCCAAGCAGTTGAGGACAACAGCCAATTGAGGAAATCAAGAGCTCTGTATAAGACAATAAAAGATATCAAAGGAAGCTTCTGTGCTCAGCTGGGCGTGATAAAGGACAAACGAGGCAGGGACCTCTCTGAAGCCTCAGGGATAAAAAAGAGGTGACAGGAATACACAGAAGAGGAACTGACATCTGAACTGACATCTGAAGTTAAATGGGGGTTGGACGCTGGCACGGCGTGCATTTCGGGTTATGTGACGTTCCAAAAGCACGTGACATGACCGTATCGACTGGAGCGGCGAAATTGCAATGGGAATGCAAGGAGGATTGAAATATTTTTCCACCCTTTACTCCTTGCCAGCTTGAGGCATTCTACATCTTTGACACTCGGACAAGTTCGTACGGTTTAGTTATTCGCACCTTTATACTTATGTCTTGTGATAGTGCACATAGCGTTCGGATTTTCCTTGGGGTCTAATTTCCCAAAGCTGCTCAGGCTATGAGACGCGTTGTACTGGAGGGCTCCGTAAATTTAGATCACCTATGCTTCTTTAACGTGCTCTGATCAAATGGTGGAAAACAACGCAAATGAACTTTGGCTCCACAAACATACAAAAATATTAGGGGTATTTATGTTCCACAGTAAGGGCATGCCATGACAGCGGCATGTGACCGTATGAGGTGCTTTCGTATTGAGACGTCGAGGTAGACGCAAGGCCACTTTTGAGTTTACAAAGGGTGGGCATATTTATCTACCGGCAACAACGTATCAGGTCTTCATAAAGTTCCAGTAGTTGCTACATATGGGCTACAGTAAGATTTTTCCGACGCACATGTTCTACGCGTGATTTCAATTCTGGCATAAGGCCTAAGCTTTTCGGCCCAGTGAGTCCTAAGCGATATCTCCTAATAAAATGCAATGCAGGAGACGTTTTTGAAATGAGGTTAGCAATAATATTGTTACGGGGATGGATGTACTTAATGTAACAGCACTGCGATGAGCTGAACTCGACGCTGAGACTTCAGTAGCCGTGCAGTGTCCACTCTGTCAGCGTCCTCGTCTTTCTCAACGCTTTGTCGTGCCCGTGTTCCTTGGTCGTCGTCTTCGTCAGTGAGCACATCACTTTGGTCCCGCGTTTCTAGATAACAATATCTCGAATATTATAAAGTGCATATCACTTGGCTGGGTACACCCGAACCATTTTCTTAAAAAAAGAAGTACATGCCTTGAGATTTCACCAATCAAGATAACGTTAACACGTCTACAAGGTGCTGGTGTTTGGTATGCTTCTAGTTGGAAGGCCCTTTACTCCCTAAAAACTGACTTCTCCTGGACCATCTACTCAGCACACAATCATCGCTTCTTTTTCATAATTCAACATTTTGTTAAAGACACATCATCATCATTATCAGCCTCACTATATCTACTGCAAGGCGAAGGCCTCTCTCATATTCATTCAAATAACCCGGTCCTGGGGTAGCTGCATTCAACTGACCCCTGTGAACTTCCTAACCTCTTCACCCCAACCTCCTTTCTGCCGCCCCCTGCTACGCTTTCATCCCCTTAGAATCCCGCCTGGTACCCTAAGCGACCATCGGTTATCCTCTCTTCCCACTACATGTCCTGCCCATGCCCATTTCTTCTTCTTGATGTGCAGTAGAATTTCAGTAAAGTCAGGTATTTCTCTGACCCACTCTGCATGTTTCCTATCTCTTAATACTGCCCCTAACCTTTTTCTGTCCATAGCCCTCTGCGTTGTGCTCAACTTAAGTAGAACCCTCAAAGACGCATAAGCTCTCTTAGAGATGGACAGTACAGCGACTATGATTTCTACATTTTATATTTAAACGTTCAGCTTTTAGTTTCCCATAAACGATTATCTTCGTTTTCACCGATTCACGTCTCACTCTTTCTATAATTATGAAACACTAATCTGCGTACTAATATAGACCTCAAATTACTTCTCAGGAACGCATATAATCCGACGTTCGTAACTCAAGAACAGCGTGTATCGGGAACGCAATGTTTCGCGATTGTAGTATGCGAGCCGAGGCGTAGCAAGTATACCGTTATTGTTCATTTCCTTTCAGAAGATAGCAATCTTTTTAGTCACACTCATTGGCCACGTCATTCAATTTATTTTTCATGCGTGCCAAGCAAGATCGCTCGTCATATTCACCTGTTCGCAAACCCGAGAAACCAAAAGACAGACAAAATGGCGCTTCAAGTTTCAGCTGCGCAGTCTAACCACAATGAAATAGAAATATAAGATTCATTGAGATCCTTATAAAGGAGGTGCTTTGGGAGCAGTTTGATGTGCGCAGTGACGATCCTTGTTTAGATGACTGGCAATCATCTCCTCCTATCTAAAGGACTGTTCTCAATTCGATCCGCTCATCGTTGAGCCAGTGTTTTGAATAAATATTCTTGCCAGCAGGTTGGAGCATGGCTTCGAGCCTAGTACAGTGCGTAGCTTGCTACGGAAAACGACCTCGAATACAGCCATAACCAGACGTGAATGGTAATATATATTGGTTACCTTAAAGATGGGCTAGCCTTGCGTTATTGCAGAGTTATAAGTCTTAGAAGTAACAAGCTTGTTAACACTCTAAGCCGTTATTTCGTGATGCAGTTTTACTCTCAGTGCAACATGGTATTTCTTGCTTCCACATACTGGAAAGTTTATCAGTTTTGCTGTTTTTCCTAATACATTCTTGTAGGATTGTGAACTTGTTAGTTCCAGGTTTTTATCTTGTTTCTTTGACTTGGAGGTTTTCCTTTGAGAAAAACGTTTCTCAAGTTTTCTTTGCTTACTTCATGAACTCTATTTCTTGAATTTTGAAGCAACAAATATATTAGGGGAAGCAAGTGTTCTAGACCTGCTAGGAATTTAAGATTTATGCGGGAGGATTCTGCATTGTTAAAGTGTTTAATGATTCACGTCCTAAAACACACAGAGATAGCGCTACACAAAAACAAACCACAGAAAAAGTGCTGCATGGTACGGCTATGCAGTACTGTAAGCACGAGCTGTAAAGTATTATACAGAAATATGCGTTGTGTTACTCACTTTTATTACCAAAGTTGTACGCTGTGTTTAACCCAGATATTTTACTGCAATATTGGTTTATTGCTTCCTAACCATTCCTTATATCCGGTACCATATTATGCAAAATCACGGCTGGGGTATTCCAAGTGCGTTAATAGACCAATAAAGTTGTCACTAGCCAACCTTACCCGTGTCTGCGAGTGTGAGCCTCAATAACGAGTTGTCTGCTTTCTGTGGCTCAAAAGCTGCAGGTTTTAGTTGACAATCAAGTGGCAGTCAAAAGAAAACCAGCGACAATTGTCGCAGTGACGGTATTTTTGGCAGGACAAGTTTGCGGAAACATGCAGATTCATTATGGCTGGAGGCTAACATTGAAATAAAAGTAGATGGGCGCTTATAGCGGGATGCCTCACCCCACTCTTAGTGTATCGCAGAGGTATTGAAAATATGACATGTTGGATAAATTGCCTCCACGTTTTCAGTACCATCCGCATGGCTAACCTACTTACTCGTGGGGAGTCACGTAAGCGCCACCTTATGCTTGAACCCAAGTAGCACAAAGTGGGCTATGACGTGGGGGCCCGCGTTGGGCCCGTGAGGGCAGCCCACACGGGCCCCTTGCGGGATTTGCAACACGTACCCAGAGGGGCCCCGCGTGGGCTTCCCAATTTCGCCGCGATCGGTCCCAAACTGCATCCGCGTGGGCAGCCCAAATGGAGCTGCCTGCATTCAGCCCAAATAGGGCTGCCCGCATTCAGCCCAGGTAGAAGAATGTGGGCAGAACATCAGAACCATTAATGGGTCCCACGTTTGTGCAGGCAGTGACATCCATTGATCAAGGTTTTAATTTTTAGGTTGATTAATCCCTCCAATACCTGAATTGTACAGGCGCGGGATTTGCGAAGGCCAGTTAACCCACGTGCTGCCCTCATGGGTTGAATCGGGCATTTTCAGGGCTGCCCAAGTTCCAATAATCAAGTGTGAAACATTAAGCACTTTTTTTTTTGCTTGTATGCTACACTCAGTAACATGAGAGAAATTTATTCCCAACACTACAATAATATGGACCACAACATGTTCGTCTGAATATTTATTTCGGTGCTGCGTGCGAATAGTAATGCCGTAGGAAACATTTGGAGGTCGTTCAGTACATACTCGTAAAGCGGAACAGTTACTGTTGCATATTTTCTGTCGATACTGCATAATTAACGTAGTTTGTAGAGTAAACATAGATAGTCTTTATTCATTGCATAGATATGCTTAGGACAGTTATGTGGGACCTCCAGAAGAGGCAATTAGTGGCCCGTATAACATGATTTACATAAATAAAATGGTGCCTTAAAGATAGGCTGGAGACATTTCAGAGCGGTGTGCCCGCCTACGGCCAATTTGGGGCCCACTGCGGCCTTTCATGGGCCGCCCCAATTGGGCTGACCTTATTTTTACCGCATGGACTACGAATATGGGTTGCATTTTCCCGCAAGTACCCCAAGAAATACCGTGTGGGCAGCGTGGTGGTGTGCTCGCTTTTCAGTCCGGCCGCAAACCATGTGGGACCTATTCGGATTTTGCGTGGGCAGCCCCGGTCGGACTAGCCCGTCATATATTTGCTTTAGGCCCACATTTGCATCGCATCTGCCCTAATTTGCCCCGCAAGACACCGATGCGGGCAGAAGCGGGAAAGAGTACTTGCCTGCCCCGCTAACGGCCATGCGGAAATTATCTAGGTTTTTGGTGGGCAGCCCTATTTGGGGCAGCCCAGAAATTTTCTGCATGAATTCCACATTTTCGTCTGACCTTCCCTCAAGTACCCCTCAAGGGTCCGATGTAGGCAATGTGCGGGCATACCCGTATTTAGCCCCGCCGCGGCCCATACGGGACCTATTCGGCTTTTGAGTGGGCAGCCCCAATTAGATTAGCCCAGGCTTTTCCTACACAGAGCCCAAATTTTATTTGAATCTGCCCTAAAATTTCCCAAGCGGGACCCTTGAGGGCCAGATGTGGGAATATGTAATCAGTTAGCCCTTTCCGCGCCTATATGATGCCCAGATGGAAAAAGCAGGGGCAAGCCCAATTTGGGCTTGCCCATGCTTTTTCCATCTGGGCATCATATAGGCGCGGAAAGGGCTAAATGATTACATATTCCCACATCTGGCCCTCAAGGGTCCCGCTTGGGAAATTTTAGGGCAGATACAAATAAAAATGATCCCTAAAAGGGGCCCTCATGGGTGTTATTGTGGTTACCAAAGCCCAACTTGCCCATACGGGCCCCCGGTGGGCCACGTAATGTGTGCTGCTTGGGAAGATAAGATCGTGCGTCCATGCAGTTTGATAAAATCTCCCTTCTGGATGTTGAAAACATAACATTTCTGAGATGTCGTTTCGTCATCATTCGACGGGCTGTTTTAGAAAGAAAATTACAGAAGTTCAGTCTTTGGCAAGTGCACGTGTTAGGTGCGAAACCACATCGCTTTACTTTTTTGTTGGCTTAGTTTGAAATACAAATCCTACTTAGGCTTACGAAGGCGCAACTACGGAAATACGAGCTTCACCTTCGTCATGAGATTCATAATACTCACTTAATAAAATAAACATCTATAAAGTCGGTTGTTTATTTATTAACACCGCATTTTATGAATAAAAATCGAAATAATCGTGCTAGGTTAGACGTGATTACGCACTAAACGAAGGTTGATGTCTTACTTGTCAGAGCGAGCGAGATTGCATTAAGAGACTGCGAAATAAATTTCCTTCAGTGACTAACTTGAAGCATTCCAGGCTTGACCGCTCTGATATACGCATACAAGGCGCCCAGCCATTATTGCGGACAATAAAGCGCTCAGCATTCGCCTCCGGATATAACCCGGACATACTAATATTATCCAGCAATGTCTGTGGAGTGTGATAAGACTGCTGACGAATTGGCTTCGTCGGCTAGACTGACGCAGTGAGCCTTCCGGACCCCCAATGTGATCTCCCCGTGCAAATACATCACCAGACCGACTGTCCATCAATTTCTTCTGTTCTCTTCCTCCCACATCGAGTTTCCATGGCGTCTATTTTTCATCCTTTTTACTACAGGCACAGTCAGAAACTTCCTTGATGTCTGTGCAAACAACTGCCGTGCCAGCAGGAGCTGACGCGGCGTGGCTACATCGGTCTGCAGGCCTTCTCTTTCTGTTTGTCTCTCGCCGCTAACGTTCTTTCGAATGAAATCTGTGCGAAAAGTCTAACGATCATGGTGCCTTCATAGCTCCCCTCAAGCGCTACCGATTGCGAGCAGAATGACGGGTAAAATGCGTCAAACCCAGCCAATATTGATATTTAGTTACTGTTCAGCGGCCACATCTTTTCACCAGGTTAGCATGTTTTCTACTCCGTGGAATGTCTCCAAATATCCCACTGCAGAACCACATACATAGCAAGTTGGCTTCCCTTCCTGAGGCGACTTACAGCCCCTGAAGAACAATTCTTTTAAACTTAAGGATTCAGCGTGACAAGAGGCAGCTCTGTTCAGAGCTCAAGAACTGTAGGTTTATTTCTTGGGAGCAAGCAAAGGAAGAAAGTTTAAATCGACACGATTAGGCTCTAGGTCTCGTTTAATTCGTTAGCAGTTGTAGAATGTTCTCTGCTTATAAAATGATGCATGCCCCTCAGCATTCAAAGTAACGACAGTTTGCAAGAGGTGAAAAATATTGAATAATGTTCCTCGTAAACTAGAGTATCGGAGGTATTTGTTCTCAAGCCACAACTGCTGTGTCAGAAAAGGCTCAGCGCAACACAAGGCGTTAACAGCTTAAGATATGGCAATAAGTATAGTGACTGCTTTGTTCGAAAGCCGCGGTGGATTTGGCGCACTCCGTGTGGAGTTCGCAACATAGTTGGTTTATTCTGAGACTATACATTTATAATTTCGGGCTGAGAAACGATGGTCGGAGGGGGCTACATTCATGCTGCGTTTGGTTCTATGCGAGCAAAAATCTTTTGTACAGCTAGATCATCGAAGTGGCCAACTAAAGGCGTTCATTGCAGACGGGACTTGAGTTCCGTGAATGCTTTTTCGTGGTCGTGGGCCCAAAAGAACGGTTCGGCGTCTTTCGTGGTGCGGGTCAGAGGCTTACCTATCTTGGAGAAACTGTGAACAAATCTATGATAGTACGCGCAGAGGCCGAGAAACCGACGCAAGCTCCGTTTATCTGTTGGCTTGGGGAATGCAGCTACAGCGGTCGGCTCTCGGTCTGGGCTAATGCCTCGAGCTCTGACAATGTGGCAGAGAAACTTCAGCTCTTTAAACGCAAAGTGACATTTTTCGAATTTTCGGGTTTGAGTTAAAGACCGGTAAATCGTATGGCCTCGAAAACTGCGCACAAATGGTGCAGGTGCTTGTCGAACGTGTGCCAGAAAATCACAACGTCGTCAAAATATACGAGGCATGACTGCCACTTCAGAAAATGTAGCAGGGGCCAAGCACAGACCACACAGGAGCGCTTTGAGCTCATACAAATCGTCTGGCGTAATAAAGGCGGTGCTCTCTCGGGTCAAGGGAGCCGTCAATGTGCGGAAGGGGGTGCACATCTTTTTTTATGACGTTGTTGAGGCGTCTGTAAACAAGAAGATGCTTAAAGTTTCATGCTTGTTCGTGACGGGGAGCACAGGTAAAGCGCAGGGGCTCGTCGACAGTTGGACACCGTCCTATTGGAGCATTTCGGTTATTTGGTGGCGGATGGCGTCATGTTCTTTTTAAAACACCCCGTAAGGACGTTGACATAGTGGACGTTGGTCGTCGGCAACTACAATTCGCTGATGCGAAATAGTCTGATGCTGATGCGAAACAGTCGTGGAAGGAATTCATAAGGTCCTCTACACAACGTTTCTGACTGGCCAAGAGGCGCGGGTTCACATTGGTCTTATTAGGTGTAGACATCGTATTGTCGACGTCCAATGTGTTGGATAAGGCGCACTGAATTTTATACTCTCCAAGTTCTTCAAAATAAACGACCGTTGTGTTCACCGTCCAATATTGAGGTTTAAACGTGAAGTTTTTCACTAACACTTCGGTTCGCCCATGGCCAAGTCGACAAGACCTCGAGCTGCAGAAACTTGTTGAGTAAGAAGCAATGACATGTTCTCTTCAGCAATACTACGCGTGCCGGGGCTGTGATCGCATTCGACAGTGACAAGCTTGCTCGCGCGTGGATGGATCGTTCTACGGTCATTGCAACATTGCTTTCTGGAAGTCCATGTTACTATCGACGGCTCGCTTGGCTGACAACGATATCATTTGCTACTCCCGAAGATCTATAGCAGCATCACACTCTTGAAGAAAATCCATTCCGAGAATCAAATCTTTTGTCCAGTGTTGTAATACGGCAAAGGTGCCAGTGAAAGTAAAACCGCGGATCTCTATGCGGCAAGTGGTCACGCCAATCAGCTTCATCACATGGTCACCTTCGGGGTGCGTCATTGGTTAAGCCCAAGACGTCAGATTCTTGCGAAGTGCCTTGGCTTGCTGGCTGCTGATGACAGAAACGTCGATGCCGGTATTCATGCGTGCGGTCACATCACAACTGTCGGGCGAACAACAAACAACCAAATGCCGGAAAAAGATTGGAGCGTGAGAAACACGCACTAAAGTTTATTGTAAAAGCAGCAACTATTTACAGCCGAAGTAAGAGAAAAATTACAGCGGAATGCCGTCACGTGCATAATGATCTTTAACACAAGTCTTGACGCTCTGGGCTACCGCAATGCTCGACATGTGACCTGTTTTCCTTGTCACAAAACTGTCTTCCCGCGTATTCAGTGTAGTCTTGGCAGAGAAAACGACATCCTTAGGGGCATGCATTTATATAAAAAACTACAGCGATGTCGAGCGAGTAATGAGGCAATTTGAGATCATGGGCTCATGAAACTTCCCTCGCGTTAATATTTTAAGAGGTCATAAGGCTCTCATTAATGAAACATCAGCCCTAGAGAACAAAAAACCTGCACACCGTCATTTCATAGCAATTTAGTGTACTAATCCAATACGCTCAGCCACCGACATGCAATGGCGTGTCGGTGCTTTGGAAGGCGAAGTTGGCCACTTTCTAGTGGTTGGCTACGCATAAGCTGTTCTGCAAGATTCAATTGAGCAGCTCAATATATCTAAGTTCCCCGATTGAACGCAGTCCTACCATTGGTAGAGGTGCGGCGTAGTGTACGGTTTCGAAGATCCAGCGCGGATGGGAACGTGCCCGTACCTCCGATGTATGCTCTAGTAACGACCAAGTCGCCACTCTCACCCACTTCTGGCTCCTACGTGCACGGCCCCGTCTTCCATTCACCTTGCAGGCTGAGCCTTCCTTTCAAGCCCATGCCCCAATGTCCGTCAAGCGCCTAAGAACCCTTGGCGTATTGCCGACAACAGCCCGATCGGCTGTGCATTGTTGCATGATTTGCCGTTCAGCACCTTCCAGCTTCTCAGCCTGAGATACGATCCTATCCGTACGATACCGTGCCACGCTGGCCGACGACTCCACCCGGCCCTTACTTTGCTTTCCAAGGTCGCTTGCCCTACGCCGTTTGGCGATCAACTTCTCGTCGCCAAGCGCCTTCTCCAACGCTGCAACGTCCTACTGGCGCCATTAAGGGAGACTAACAGTCGCAGTTCCCGGGGAAAGAACTGTGCTTACTTCCAACTCCGCATGTCTCCTGTCAAACTGTTTCTAGAAAACGCCCCAATTCCGGCTCTCGTCTACAAGGGTGCTCCCATCGCCGTCATCAATGAAGCACTCTGTAATCGACTTTGCAAGGTTACAATTCCGCATTCCGACTTCTCGCTCCGCACCGCCTTCTCACAGTGCATTCATTACACAGCGTCTCCTCGCACAACTCTCCAGTCAGAGCATAGCTTCTTTCACTGCTTTCTTGACACCGTCTGAAGCTGCCTCCTGCCACCCCTTCCTCCTGTTTCTGTTCGGAGTTATCGAGACCAAAGACGGCCATAGTGCAATCTACGCCTCGAAAAAATTGTCTTCCCCAGCGTCTTGCTCCACGGTGAATGCACTGGACGTTTTCAAGAAGTTGATCCGGTTCATATAAATACTCTTCTTAAAAACACGACTTCCTTTGAAGTTAGTGCTCTACGGTCTTGCGGTGTTTCGACCGCTTCAACACACCGGGACGTTTTCAACACGCCGTTGAAGCTTATCAATCTCTTGCGCAGCGCGATCAACTCGTCGCCTTCTTGCAGAGCTTCACTCCTTCATTCGACTTTCCTCAAACTGACTCAGGCCTCTCGCCGGCCGTTGAGCAAGCCGTTAACCCCAGAACAAACGCGCCTTTCTGCCATTGGCCCTTTCCCTACTTCCTTTCTGAGGGCCAAATGATCGCTGATCACGAAAACGACATGCTTCGATGGGGTGTCATACAGCCATCCCCTATAGTCGCGTGTCTGGCTGTGTTGGTAATTAAGCAAGAAACGTCTTTAGAACTTACGTTCGCGATCGACGTGTACCGGATTATGACTGAAAATCTGCATCCTTCTTTCAAGCCCGACAATCAAGTAGCCGTAGCAACGGACATATACCAAATTTGTTTAACGTTGAGTTTGCAGCGATGCGCACTGGGCGTCAACGACCTGCGGCTACATAGGCAGCTATGGGGAACTTCACCAACAGCGCAGCGAACCAAACCAGCGACATGGCGATGCTTATATCAATTTTTCTGCTATTAAGGTGAAAGCCTTTAATACATCATCGTTGTCAACAGGAGCTGTCGGCAGAGGCTGTCGGCAGCGGTTATCATGCTTTCGAGGGAGATAGTTAGAAATAAAAAAAAATAAACGCTGCACAATCTGCATTGGTATAATGTAAAAGCACGGATGCAGCTGTTGGTTGCTTCTGGTTGCTTTTAGTTGCTTAATTCACTTCTTGTTTACCATTTTAGTCTTTCGTACTTTCAAATTGCGCGGAAATCCCTTCCTATCCCCTTTTACGACTCTACTTCCGGTTGCGTGAAGTCACATCCTCTACGTAACATTCATTCCCCTTTTTTTTTTTTATTTTAGTCTTTGGTACTTTCAAATTGCGCGCCAATCCCTTCCTATGCGCTTTTTCGGCTTTACTTCCGGTTGTGTGACGTCACATCCTGACGTCACAATAATATACTTCTTATTTCCTCCTTTGCTGGTCTTCGGTATTTTCAAATTCCGCGCCAATCCATTCCTATGCCTTTTTTTGGCTCTACTTCCGGTTGCGTGACGTGACAGCTTTGACGCCACCCTAATTGACTGATTTATTTAACTGTTTTAGTATTTGATACATTCAAATGTGGCGCCAAGCCATTCGCTGATGAAACCATTTTCGCCTTTACTTATTAAATTTCGCCTCCAATTAATTACCTAATTACCTATTGGCCTAATTATTTTTCTCACTCAACATTACATCATCCTCTATCGATTGACAACCCTCATTAAACTCTATGGCTTCTCATATACTCACAACTGCTGCGGGCACGGTTTTGCGTGTTTTGCCTCTAATTAAGCACCTAATTAATTTATTGGCCTACTCATTATTTCGGATACAACATTACGTCATCATCTATGGATTGACACCACTCACTGACCTCTACCACTTCTCAATTACTCACAACTGCTGCGGGCCACTTTTACATTTTTTGCCTGTAAATAATTACCTAATTAACTTATTGGACTAACTATTTTTTCTGCAGCAACATTGCAAGCCTCTATCGATTGACACCACTCAATGACCTCTACCACTTCGCAATTACCCACAACTGCTGCGGACACGATTTTGCGGACGCGTTCTGCGGACATGTTCTGCGGACAGAAATCTTTGCACATAGCGAAGTAACGCTTTCGCGTTAATAATAAACCTTTTCTCCACCGCCATCAGAACCTCCATCGCTTGAATCCGGCCCCCAGCGCTTTACCACCTGTGAACAATAATCATAATTCCTCTTGTCTACCGTGAGGATAGCGGGATTCCGTGAGTGACCGTACTGCGCCTTTAATTTCGTATAAACGAATTATACAACGCCGGTTAACTTTGATGCGTTGAATGAATTGCTGGTTGATTTTGACCAGGGGAGCGCCATTAACTGTCACAACTGGCGATGACGTCACCACGACGTCACCAGAAGATTCATCGAGAGACGAAGCTGACTCCGCCGGGTTTCCGATCTAGAAGTCCATGCGGCGCCTTTTATTTACCGCTTTCTCGAACGGCGCACCACACAGCAAGCACAAGCAGACCCAGATGTCTAGGAGGCGTTAGCACTGCAGGCATCAGCGGCATTCTAAAATGATTTACAGGATAGAAAAGGTGCCGTATCTGTCACAATTTTCCGCGGACACTTACTATGCGTACCGCGGCTGGCTGGCGCAGTGGGTATAGGGCGCTCGACAACTGTTCCCAAGGTTGCGGGATCGAATCTCGGCCTCGGCGGCCGCTTTTCGGTGGGGGCGAAAATCCAGGCGCCCGTGTGCTGTGCGATGTCAGTGCACGTTAAAGAACCCCAAGTGATCGAAATTTCCTGAGTCCTCCACTACGGCGTCTCTCATAGCCTGAGTCGCTTTGGGACGTTAAACCCCACAAAACAAACCAAACCAAGCTTACTATGTCGTGAAGGAAGGCAGTAAGGTGGGAGTGAAGGAAGAGAAGGAGATGGAGGTGCCGTAGTGCAGGGTTACAATCCACCACACTTGTGCCTATACTTTCAACAGCGCTAACACGGAATCCTGTTGGTTTACTGTCATTTCAAATGCGCTACTTGGGGATACGGCAGGAGAGCGACAGACGATACAAGCGCGCTTCTACTTGTTTCGTCGTCTTCCTAGCCTCTCGTCTTTCCGTGTAGTGTATTTAAAATGATGAGCATATCCCATTTAAGCGACTCAATGGCTGCAACATCTTAAGCAACAAGGATAATTTTCTAGCCTTTTTAATCTATCCCGAAAACGATCAGTGCCGAATGACGTATGTAATATTTCCGCAAGCACAACTTTTTCCATTTTGCAGTACAACACCAACAGCCAATGCTGTCTCGAATAGACCTGTGGAACTTGATACTGACAGACTGAAAAGCACTGCGGTGTATAAGAAAGACAGCCAATCATGGTTCCTAAATATGTGATTTGTTCGGGGAGACGGCGGCCAGTATTTATATCGATTGTGCATGCTCAAAGTTATGTTATGATGCCACAAAGGCTGCAGACGTTTTTATGCGCACCTCAATGAGCCGCGCCAACAGCTTGGCGTGTATTATCAGAACAGCACCTGAAGAACGAAGAATAGTGCAGAACTAGGGCACGTCAAACTCAATTACAATTAGTTGCATTCACATAGTTGGAGCATGCCGCGTTATTAAAATATTCGCAATATTGTGCTTGGACCGTCTGTACCTATACTCCGACCTGCATTTAGGAAGAAGGAGAAGGCTGAAGAGCGTTTCACGAAGCGGAGAGTCATGGAAGAAAAGCATTGTATAAACACTTTACAAAACGCTTCGCCCTTGCGTGACGGCTGTGTCTACAATGGCTCATTACGATCCATTTGAGCGGCAAAACCTGCTTTACTCTAAGGACAACCTTAAATTTTCAAGCGAGATTCTCAGTGAAAGAGAATGTTGGGTAGCGAACAGAAAATGCACATTTACTCTGGACGCCTAGAAATACCTCACTAGAGAAAACGTCCGAGTATATCGACGTACGGCACAATTTAGTTGCGAATTTGACTTTGTGGTACTAATTATTTAAATAATTACTCTGCTCTTATCAAAACTTGGCTTCTGGGTTCATAATTTCGCTCTCTTTTTTCAAACAGTCATTCTTTTAATTTTTTTTTCTATCCTAATTTGGTCAAGCTCTTACGGCGGTGGACATATCGCGGGGAGACACACTTTCTGCGCACACCGTGAGCGTAGAAAGGGCTTTCGCCTCAAAAGGCTACGTCGGCTTCGTCTTGTTTGTGATGCGAAAATCAACTCGGTTAGACGCATGCTCCGTTTCGCAGCGTTCAGCGTGCAGCAGTACGATTTCACTCACCATTTACCATCCATCTGCTAGTCAAGTTGGAGGCTAGTTTGCGATAGAGATTCAACACGTCGACATATGTGACTTCAATTGTTTGCAGTCCACCCAGAATTGACGCTGATACTGCAGCTTTCATTCTTGGAAAATTAGCTTGCGCAAAAGTATAAATGCACGGGATAAAAAGCCTGAGTTAAAGGTGCCATCACGTGTAAATTAAGCCGAGTGTTGCCCGCCCAGTTGATTTTGAAGCGAAAGCTTCACTGGGCTAGCTGATGGTGCTAGGCTCCAATTCGGGACATTCCAAATTAGTGAAGAGTGGGATGTCCACTCCTGCCTGGGCCAAAATATTGGCCTGCAGTATTTTGAAATAATAAAAATAATAATAATAATAAACACATGCTTATTAAATGCGTTGAAGAAATCTTGCTACCACGGCATGGGCAAGAGTTTTGAAAGACAAGTGACGAGAATTGCAAATGCCGGTTATCGGGAGTCAGTTATTATTGAGGCCAGTTGTCGGGTACTGTAGAGCCTTAAAAGAACGCACAGACTGAAATTCCTGCCCAGCATGGGTGAGAGGAAGAGGAAGGTTGCGTTGCAGTGGTACCGTATGTGCACAGAATTTCGCATGTCCTCAAAAATGTAGGCAAGAGGTATAATGCTGACGTCGCATTGACCGCCCCGCTCAAGATGAAGAGGATCTGCCCGGCTATTCAAAGGGAAAGAGAAGGGAAGAAGCAAGAATGTGGGGTGAAACATAGAAACCCATATGTTGGATGCAAGACAGGTGCTGTGTATAGGCTTCCACTCTCTTGTGGAGCCAGCTATAAAGGACAAACAGGACGGTATAATAATAAGAGACTACAGGAACACTGGAACAACTTGGAAAGTGGAAAGGACAAAACGTTTCTGGTATCACATTGCCAGTCATGTGAAATAATGAAGAAGGAGAAGAAGAAGAAGTGCGCTCCTAAGTTTTACAGTGTTAAGATTTTATATCGCCACAAAAAGAAGATAATGAGAGAGATAGTGGAATCGTATTTTATTTCAACGGACAATAAGAGTGTCAGCAAGACTTCTCTTGCTCTTTCAGGCAAAGAGGGGTCTTTTTTAAGTGATTTTTTAAGTAATGTTTTATGCAGCTGGTGAACCCAGGGGTTGTTTCACGTGACTGTTTCGTTTTCTTCATGTTTGTTTTTCTGGGCCTTGGAGTAAAGGGCTTAGGCTTAGTTGTGAGTCAGCGCTTGTACTGTGACTTTCTTGTATCTTGTCCCTTGTCTTCGTGTTCGCGCTGTTTATATTAATAATGAATAAGTACCAACTCGCCCAACAAAGTATCTTGGTAGGCGGAGTCTGACCTTCAGCCGACCTTCAGCCGTGTGCCGCGCTGCCTGCTCGTCGTCCGCTTCTTCTTCGCATGTGTGGTGCATAGAGCGGGCCGCGCAACTTTCTTATTCTGCTGCTGCTTCGCCTTTTCTTGACAAACCACTATATCACGCTGGGCTCCTTAGAAAGAGATCGTATTTCTCCTAGTCTAGCGTTAGGTTGATATTATGATGACAATGGCGATGCAGTTAAGAATAATGTTTATGATGATAGTAGGTACGAAAATCACGCTATAGTTAGGGATAATGATAATGACGGTAGTCTCGATGATATTGAAAAAGCATTTAGTTGATAATGAGAATAGTAGCGATAGTGATGATGATGCTGATAGCTGGTATGACAATGTCGATGCAGTTCGTGAAAACAGTCTTTCGCCCTTCGCGATCTTGAGAATCACTTCAAAATTACAGGACGGCGCGTCCTGCAATTTTTTCAAGTGTGTAGATTTAAGTTCAGGGCGAAGGCACTTCATTTTCGTTTCGAGATCACGAGGACAGACTAAGCCAACGGAGTTTTAATTTTCAAACTCAGTGTATGCAGCATACTTGAAGAACCTTGAAGGATACATATGGACAAACATTATTTTGCGCTGTACGGCGTATATTTGTTTTGGCCCTCCTAATGGCTATAACTATTCAAATAGAAGAGACCATTTTTTTCACTTCTAAGATAGGCAGGTAATGCTAGCTATCACTCGATAATGATCGATCTTGTATTGAAAGACACAATAATTTTAAATACGTCTATGCATAGTTCCTCCCTATACACAGCAGCAATGTCGCGCAGGGCGTGTTCACGTCAGGAGAGAGCAAGAGCGTGTAGGTAGCTTTTCCCTTTTGTCTCTTATTTCTTCTATCCATACAGCCCTAGGCTGGGAGAGTGTGAGTTCGTGGGTAGCGTTCGCAAGTGAAAGTCACTTCTGCGTTATAATGAATTCAAATAATGAATGAAGACAAATTCTAATGTCCTCGTCAAACCCATCGAGGGCTTTTTGTCTGTGCCCCTAAGCATCATAGGATGTTTGAATAAACTGATATGAAATGAATGTTTACTTAAATGGCTTTCCAGGCGGCGACCGGGCCAGCTAGGGGCAGTACCCGCGGGTAAGTGCCTCTTGGTGGTGGGCATTCCTTAAGTAAATGTGTTTTCGCGTATGATGCGTCATTCGTTACCAGCCGACAGAACGTCAGTTCTGAGAACAAAGGCAAACATACATGGATTCATCCTTTCCCGAGTACACAGTATTCTAAGCAGCGCCTTCAGGGTACTGGCGCTTCTAAACGACGGGACGCGCTCCATTCGTTATGCTATCGTTTTTGATATCGTTTTTTCTCGTAAATCTGGCTATGCTTGCAATGTTTAAAATAAGCATAAAATGCCCTATGCGAAAAGCAAATCGTAAGCACAAGCATTTATAAAGCGAGATTTTCAACCGTATTCGCCTACGGAAGCAATTGTTTATTCCCTGAGGGGTCCTTCAACTTTACGAGCGCGCCAAATGGTGCGGGCAACGAAAAAGGCGGAACGTTTTTCTAGTGTTTTGACGATTAACGCAGCGTTGGTGGAGCCACACGACCATCGCCACAGCATTTGCGTCGTCCTTGCATCTCAGATTGATCTCTTAAAGACATGTGAGGATTCGCATTTGAATGTTTTTGATGTTCTTGGACGAATCACCAGCTCGTAACGAAGTGTCATCTATATACCTTTCTCGTCGAGAAGGCTGTCATCGGCCCTTTATACGCAGGGTAGCCGAAAGCATAAACAACATATCTCCGCTTTCTTTGGGTGTTGATAGCGCCGTTATTCAAGGATTGTGAGAGCGTTTGCACTGTTTCGTGCCGCGTGGCTACCATTTTGGTGCAA
Organism: Amblyomma maculatum; assembly: GCA_023969395.1. Classification (NCBI taxonomy): domain Eukaryota; kingdom Metazoa; phylum Arthropoda; class Arachnida; order Ixodida; family Ixodidae; genus Amblyomma; species Amblyomma maculatum. The sequence continues at coordinate 159,482 of JAJIZL010022461.1, read as the reverse complement.
GGAGGCTGCAGCTGGCGGTCGAGGCGCCTGCTTCCTGGCTAGGTTGTGACGCGAATTTCTTAAACAACGAACTGATGCGCTTGTTTCTCCTCTACACTTGCATTTCAACAGTCATTCGCCGTTTATTATTATGTGCTCCTTGCGTACAAGTTGCGATGTCATGAGCCGCATTTTAGTGCAAATGGGCAAATAACAAAAGCACCTCGCTTGTAATGCACGTGGAAGATAACCAGATTATTTCCTTCACTTATAGTGAACGTTGTTTTCTGGCCGATTTCACGTTTACACGCATTAAACTGCGGCTAAAATATAGCAACTTAATAAAACGCTAAAGGAGGCAAATGGATAAGAAGCCGATGAAGACAAGCGCCCATCTGAGCCGTCCCTTACTTGCTGCGTTCACTGTGCTGCTAACACTGCTCAGGACACGTATATTGTATGGTACAACTGGCACATCTGCCAGACCTGGAGTTCTGTGAACGACCAACTAGTCATCTGTGAAAAAAAAAGCTAATTATGAATCCACAACTCTTGTGAAGCGTTACTTGGCATTCAGTAAATGTACATTACACTGCTGTGATGGGAGATTGGTGACAAGATGTAAAAAACAAAAAACAACCCGTGAAACACTGGAAGCAGTTCTTATCATGAATTTCGGGGAAACCGTCCTTAGTTGTACTTAGTGATATTTAACACGTAGATCAGATTTCTTCCGTTTGTTCGACAATGCATCCTCCTTAAATAGTTTCTTTTGCCTAAACTTTGTGCAAACACTATTCTTCTCTCTTCTCGCGTACTTTTCCGCATAATGGCATTGTGATACTGCCAGACAGCCCACTAGAAGAACACTTACCTCTTTTGAAGAGAGGTGGCTGGAATCCCTGGTCATCTAGAATGCTTCAGCAAGTGAGTAACATGGATTGTTCACACCTTTTCACCAAGTAGAACTGAAATCTGTAGTATTTGAACTAATCTTTGTTTTCCCTGCAACTAGGTAACTTATCTAGTGTTGTCCAAAAGCATATATTCGCAAAGAATAAGCGTTCTTACTTTAGACCGCAGTCGTAAAATGTGGGTGATGTGGCTCTAGAAACAAACGGCTAGTTGAAAGCTGCCTATACAACGGCCGTGTTTCTCCTCCCATCCGGCTTGCTGGCTGCTTCACAGTTTGCTTTTCCGTAAGGTGCTCTTTAGTTATCGCACCAAGCGAAGGGGTAAGACATAATCTAAAGCAGTGTCGTTCCAACAGGCCATTCAAATTAAATCCAATCGAGCAAAATGCAACACTGTGGAGATCAAGTGCAATTGACTAATCACACTGTCGGCGCCACCGATTGTATCTAAACTCTAAAGCAAGGACGCGGTACTATAGAGACACCCTAAGTGAGCCCTAATCCCTCACATTTGAGCAAGTCTATTTTGGCAGAAAAGTTGTAGACGGGCCTAGCTGGTTCTAAGGCAAGATAGATAGATAGATAGATAGATAGATAGATAGATAGATAGATAGATAGATAGATAGATAGATAGATAGATAGATAGATAGATAGATAGATAGATAGATA
>JAJIZL010022461.1:140844-157820 GCA_023969395.1 Amblyomma maculatum | reverse complement strand
AGATAGATAGATAGATAGATAGATAGATAGATAGATAGATAGATAGATAGATAGATAGATACATAGATAGATAGATAGATTTATTGGAAGAATAAGGCAGAGAGGTTGGCAAGAAAAATTCAAATCTGGCCTGCTGCTCTGCACTGGGGAAAGGGAGAAGAATGAAGGTCATAATGGGTGACGATGTGGGAGAAGGCATATGAAATACATATCTACAGGCACAGTGGCTTGCTTTACAAGCGCGAATCAAGTCCGCTGGCGCAAGAAAAACTGCAAAGAGCAAGCACTGCCTGGATACCCTTCCTCTTGTCCTACCAAGCACCCAGCAGCAGTTCCTCCGACAGAGGCCTCTTGTCCAAATGCTTCTAGAAGCGGCTAGCACACATCTTTCGCACGCATACGCTGGGCACACAAATAATATATGGCCCACGGCCTCTGGGATGCCACACGTTGAACATTCCGGCGAGTCCAACTCTTCAGTTAATTGTAGGTACTTGCGCGTGAAAGCCACAATTAAACGAAGTTTATGAAGCAAGCATGCCTGATGATGCGGAATATCACGCGGAACATAAAATTTCAATGTTCGGTCGAGCCATCTTAGATGAATGTGTCGGGCGTCTGGCTGGGCCCAGTAAGCTGCTGTAGCATTATTCATACAACTCGTAATTAGGTACGTCGTGTCACCTCTTGAAAAGGCACAGCTGTTTGGAGGCCATTGATGAGTGTGCTTTTCGCTTCAACATTAACCTGTTCATTACCATGGAGCCCGCAGTAGGCAGGGATCCATTGAAACATTGTCTTGTGGCCTTGCAGCTCAGCAGATGTGAGGCGCTCCATATTGTTTAGTACCAGGGACTGGTAGGCAGTGTGGCGTAAGAAGGTTTCCAAAATTTGCAATGCAGTCCTTCAGTCCGTGAATATACACCATGTTTGAGGTGGTTCCCCACATATGTAGCGAGTAGATTCCTAAATGGCTACACGTTCAGCAGCCGTTGATGCAGAAGTATGCCCCAAACGGCAATTTAGAGTCGTTTTCTGAGCTGGTATGACCACAGTTGCAGCAGATGTCTGTGCTGACACAGATCCATCGGTGTATACGTAAATATAATAAGGATATTAGGACCAGATGTTCGCCAGAGTGAGTTCTTTGAGTCCACTCTTTCGCACCATTGATTTCTTTAGTATTTCGGGAACACGAAGATGCACCGAAGGTTTTTCCATCGTCCATAGTGGTTAGGCGGGACGATATGGGAGGACATATCCTGTCGGTACTTGCGACTGATGGCAGCGGAGTGCACTTTTAAAACTGCTGTCCGGCCGCTCGTCCGAAATTTTACTCAATGGGTGAAAATGGTGTCTTGTAAGTGCTCGTAAATATACGCGAAGTGGCTCGTGGGACAAGTATATGGATATAGGGCGAGCATATGCCTCTTCAATTGTGCATTTGTTAGAGGTGGATTTGGGCAGTCCAAGGCATATTTTCAGTGCCGGTGCTTGACACTTTCTAAAGTTAGCAAGCAGGAAATACTGATCTTAGAGAGTACTGGGAGACTGTACCGGTAGTAGCAAGCAGAGTCTCGTAACGTCGTATTAAGGAGCGCTCAGTTAGACCCCATTTGGTGCCAGCTATGAAACGAAGTACATGGCAAAATTTAATTAGCCTTTTTTTCACCATAATAATATGTTTCGACCAAGATAGTCGGTGGTCAATAATTACTTCCAAGGATCTGTGCCTGGAGACGTACGGTATTGCGACTCCATGAAGAGTAATCGGGTAGCGACTGACACATTTTCCCGTAAATGCGATCACTGTATACCTGTCTGCCGCTAAAAGTAAACCTTGACGCCGTAAGTACACTGAAGTCGATGATACAGCTCGTTGCAATCTCGTTGCAACGTAGTTGTGGGCGCGTAGAACCAGAGGCCCAGAGGCAGATGTCGTCAGCATATCCACTGATGTGGGTGTTATTTGGCAGTTCACTCATCAGGCCAATTAGCGCAACGTTAAATAAAGTTGGGTTGAAGACTCCTCCCTGTGGAACACCATGACCGACCAGAGAGGAGGTAGTATCTCCTTCAGGCGTAGTCATGTAAACAGAGCGGCCACTCAGATAGCTCACAATCCCCAAGGGTTCTAAGACAAACAACGTAGGCATTTCAATGCAAGCAAAAATTATCCGAGTGTGTAGATGTCCGGCGTTCAAAACCTCGCAGCTTCGCAAAACCATAGACATGATTGTGACATGCGGTAGCTGGAGCGTAACTAGCACCAAAACCCACTCAGCACCCAATTAAAACCTCATTGTCTTTGCCAATAAAGACCATGCCTATGGCAGGTGGTACGTGAAGCTGACATTGGCGGTCTTTGATTTCCTAGAGGTGCAGTGGCAATCCGCACTCATTTCTTTCTTGCATGGAAGTCGCCTGAAGCGTTTATCGACGGCGCATTCCATCACATCATGATACCAGGTAGTATGACCTAGTTGCAAAGAGCTTTTGCCTCGTCCAGCTGCTTTCGTACACATGGGTGAAATGGGAATCTAACATGCCGGGACCCTTGCATCGGGAGCCTTGCTTAAACAGGTAGCAGCCATAGATAGTGATCTTTAAAAATAAATACCCAAAACGAGATTGAAGTGGAGCGCAGCTGCCAAGTAATCTTGGATCACGAATTGAACCTTACCAGCCCGCCCTCAAGACGAAACCACATAACAAGTTTGACGAAAAGTTTAGCTTTCATTCAGGACAACACAGAGTGCTGTGGAACGGAAAATAGGAGATGTACCGTTGAGTCGCGAGACGTGTGGATTGGGGCAAGAACAAACACGAGGTTAGGTGTCTTAGTCGAAATGAAGATGTAGAAATGGCCATGGGTAGTGGATGCTGTACGGAGAGAGAATAACCAATGGTCACTATAGATTACAGAGTGGATTTATAGGGAAGACAAGTGCAGTAAAGGGGCACTTAAATATTGGGTGGTCGGAGGAGAATAATAAATTCTCAAGCGTTGCGTGGATCCAGCTCGCATAGGACAGGGTTAACTGCAGATATATGCGAGAGGTATTTTCTCGGTAGTAGGTACATACAGGCTGCTGATGGCGATGATTGTGCCTGCATCCTTTTGTGTCTGATTTTCTTTTTCAATAACTCTATCTCTGGGAAGACAAGAGGCGGAAACTAAGCCTCACTCGGAGCATACCTATATTTCGATACATTTATAATGATGGCCAGTGCATTGAATGATGCAAAAATTTAAAGAAAAATTAAGCACCATCCAGACTCGTTTCTTACACACAAGAGTAACTTTATGCCAGGACGAGCCTGCGTGAGCAGACTGCAAAAGTTTTTTTTTTTCCAGATTGTTTTCCTGTCCATAATATTTCCCGATTCCACAAACGATTCGACGGGTTATTAAACGCTAGGCAGTGCCCAAAACTCCGAAAACCACTTCAGGTTTTATATTCTAGTTGACCGGTCCAGTCCGAGTGTTCTCTTGAGAAAAGGCTTTTGAAGTGCACATAAAATGAGATGCGAACCGCATATGGCTTAACGAATGAATCACAAATAAAAATGGTGAGCGACAATTTGTAATTTTTATGCTCCAACTATATACTTCAGCTGGTGGCTCTTGTCGTAAAACTCATGGCTTTCCGGACGACGTATGGGTCAGCCGGGAGCAGTAGCGGCGGCTAGGAACCTCTTTGCGATGCGTGACCCTGTAGTAAATGTGTTTCCGTGTATGCTGTGTGGTTCTTTACAGAACGACAGATAATTGCTTCTTAGCTCAGTTAAACAAATAGCTAACCCACTCTTCAATGATAAGGGAGTAATAGAAGCAATGTTTCACAATACGATAATTGGTCTTCAATAGTTAAACAGCGGGCGTGTTTGATATGTCTCGGTCTTTGAAAAATAGCTGCGTTCTACGTAAAATTCTTTCCGCGATACAAGTGTAGGCATAAATAAATAAAAGGCTCCATCATAACACAAAAGTTGAGGCGAAAGACAGCGTAAAGCGGTTTCTCGCGCAAATGCGTCAGCGCAGGCAATTGTTCGTTCCCGGAGGGGTCGTTCAACTGTATAACTTTACGAGCGCCCCTAGCGGTGAGGTGGAAGACCGAGACGAGACGTTGTCCAGCTACCTTGACGCTTAACGAAGCGTTGAAGCAAAGCGCTACGGGGCGTTGCAATATTTGCGCCTACCTATTCAATAATCATCTTTATGTTTGGCGTCCCATGAAATTTTACATTCACATAATAAATTTTTGTCAGTCTCGACTTTTGCCGCTCATCTAAGCTGCCGAGACACCAGCAGCATGCAGTGGAAAACGTATATCTTCATCGTGATGGTTGAAAAGGCTGTCGTAAATGATTAGGTGTGGATAGCGGTAGGTATAAACAGCACCTATCCACTTTTCATGGATGCCGCGAGAGACCTGTTCAAGCCTTCATGTAGTTATGATTAATGGGGCGATGGCAGTGTTGGTCGATGTATTGACGTTTCTTTCTTCTGTGAATAATATATATGTCTGTGATTCTACAAGTAAAATTTCAGTGCCTACTAAGCGGCACATACTAAGAAAAACGCGAAAGAAATTGGAATCGAGAAGATCCTCCCATCGAAAGCGGCAGCCATTTTCAGATGCTCGTGTGACGTCACTGAGGTTAAGCGGCGGAGCGCGTCGTCTGCTATGAAGTCTGCAAGACCAAAGGACACGTCTCTCTTTCTTTTTTTGACAATTGAAACAGTGGTTGTTCCTCATGCAGAAGTGCTTGATGAAGATGTTAGCGCATGAAAGCGATATAGAGGAAGACATGTTCTTTTTGTTTCTTTTTAGCGTAAGGCACGGTGACAATCAGTGGGCTGCACGGTTAGGTTTCTTTGCTACTTATCGACGCACTGATATGTCGAATTACACGGGCAACTACGTCAGCACGACTAACTGTCACCCATTACCGTAGTGTGGGGTTTCCGGCCACCGGAGCTGATCAGCGGACAGTCGCCCGCTCTGTTTTGATCGGATCGCGTTCGGAGGCCGAGCGAGAACTTGACACCCGATGAGTGAACGGCTTGAACGTCTGCGCTGATCTGTAGCCTAACTGTGATATAAACTTATATGCTCCCCCTTCTGATCAGCAATGACCTTGGCCAGAGACGTTAGTCGGAACTGACCTACCGACCCATTCCGCGAAGAGTAGGTCTTGTGCGAGTACGCGGGCTTCGGGTCTAGTGTATCGGCGGTCACGGAGCCCGCATTCAAAACATTTAGCAGTTGAATGAGGCCATCGAGTGTAGTTCTGGCAGTAGTGGCTGCAAATCGACGACTGCTTACATCAGAAAGCGCATTCACATTGAGCAGGATGCATCAATGTGACTCTGTCTGGCGAGCGCAGCCGGCAGCTGTTGGTGCCACAGTTAGGTAAACAAACACGCTGGGAGCGCTGTCGTAATCCTCGAATCGGCGCGTTTCTGCGGGCGTTTAGGACTCACGCACTAAATACTAAATGGTGTATGTTTATTGTGTTTACTTTGAACCACTCACGAGACGTCATTTGGCTCGGGAGTTGACCGCAGAAGAGGCGAGAGGCGGAGACGGCGGCAGATGGGAGGATCTTGTTCGTGGCGGGCAGTGAGGCGCATTCGAATCGCGATAGATTTAGCGATGGCAGGACTGGAGCCGCGGTGGTGCCGTATGCTTTCGTGCGCTGACCGTGGCCATACTGAACATAGCTTTTGCAAAAAACCTCTTGAGCGATGGGACACCTTGTTATCCAGTCCCGCCCTATCGATTCAGCTCGCACTGACGGACAGGGGCCAGGAGCTGCTGGGAACATATCGGTCTCGCAACTAGGAAACAACCCCGTCTGGTGCCGGCATTCACTACTGATTCATTTCGGACCTAATGATTGTTGATTCCTTCTCCTTGTAAAACAAAAAAATTCTTTACCAGCCAAGAATAATTAAGTTGGACTAACACGTGCATATCAGAACAAGTTCAAAAGATTTGTCTGCGTCTCTAACGTCACAAGATATGCTGTCGCGTCAACGTATGCTTGTTATGGATTTCCTCTTAGTTTTGGACTGAAAGAGCGACGGGCAATAGCTGATCGGCAATCAGCAACACAACGCTAACCCCTCCTCCCTTTCTCCGCCCACACAGCGGAAGGAAATGTTGGAAATTCACCTTTTTATTTGCGGGAGCCTTTTGTTTGTAAACAGGTTAACTCTAATAACGTGAGAATAATATGTTCCTGAATGTATGCTATACAGCATAAGGCCATCGATTTCGGCCTTTTCTACAATCGCTAGACGACGCCCAAAACAAGCCCGAGGATAACTAAAGTGGCATATTATAGTGAAGGTTTGCCAAAATAAAAAAGAACATACGAATAAAAAATATTTTTCATGAACAAAGAAAAAGCTCTCAGTGACCACTGTCCACGGCGTGCATGCAAGAGCGCACCCGACACCGCGAATAGCAGACGACATCGGTATGAGATCTCGTTGTCGCGTCAGCGGCTGCCAGACCAGAAAGCTGATTTCGATATTGATAATAAAAATTCATTTTAAAACTGTCTACTGAGCAGAATGAGTTCATATTTTGAAGATTGAAAATTTAACGTGTGTGGAGTGAAACGCTCGAATCCGTTTATGCTCAAATATTAGCTGTTATTACCCCTTTAAGTTAACAATACCTGAAAACTTAAAACAGGCGTAAACGTTACTATTTTCATATCTGTAAAAATTATAAAGTTGCGCGGCGTTTAGAGCTTCTCAGCTTGAAAAAAATGATGTGCATGCTTCTTCTAGCGGGTAGTTGGCAGGTAAAAAACACTAGGGTCTATGCACCCTCTGCTTGACACCTCGAAGCCTGGAAAATTACGAACATGTCGCCGGGAGGGGCTAGTTTGCAGGTGAAATGATGAGTGACTTATGTGTCGGAGGTGCACTGGTATCCCAAAGCTCTTTCGTTGTTTCCCCCTAGAAGTCACCGAATATGTGATTGCTGAGTGGCTTGTGTGGCATAGGAACCAGGTGGCATGATCGAGTTAGAAGGAGCTTCATGTTTAGATTGTTTTTTCATATGGAAAGATGAAATGAGAGTCAAGCAATCTGGGAGGCATCCCGCCCCCCCCCCCCCCTTCCCATCTTTTGTGTTTGAGTATGGCAATCGCAAAACATCATTTTCTGTGATCACCAGTAAAATGCAAGAAAAATACGCGGTGACTATGTTGTAATGTTCATGTCATGTGTGGTGGATAAAAACGTCGAGCGGTCTAGGTTGGCCGCATTTTTAAAACTCAACCCCTTGATTGCGTCGCCAGTCTGAAGACGGGTCGCGTACATACATGCCTTTATTATCTCTCCTCATGCAGAAAACATCATGCACTAGTATTTGCATATCATCTTAGGAACGAAAGGCGCTTTTAATTTTGCAAATAACTCTTGTTTCCTTTGTAGCTCTTATAGGCTACGTATTATGCGAATGTTACAGAAGTTGCTATTCTAGTAAGTGTCAGGGCATAAGTAACTGCATTTCATTTTATTGCGAGCAGTGAGGCAATGCGTTGAGCACTAGACGAAAAAAAAAGTGGTCGCCGGATTTGAGGCACTTTTACACTCCCTATACTAATTCAAAAACATCTACAGCGAGAGGGCTCCTTAAGAAAAGCTAGGCGTACTTGCAAAACGCAATGTTTCTATCCCTTCAATGAACTAAACAAATGCGATATCTGCATGCGCCGAAATTTAGAGACCTGAAGTGAACTTAAGAAGTATAAAATAGGTTCGCGAAACATATGACTGGGGCCAAACGCAAGACTCGGAAAGGCACCGCGAACGAAATCGCTTAGACGCTGTACTGCTCGTTCTATTTCAGAGCGCAAAGCTAGCTCACGACGTGCTCACAACCTTATTTTTTTTTGCAGCTGTAACGCGTGAGAACCTTTATAGATATGTTCAGTCTTGTTACTCAAAGACAGGGGCATAGGTAAAAAAAATGTACGCCTTATCTTTGAGCCGCCCCTTCAGTGTGGAAGTTTGCACAGCGCGCGCCGGGTGCGGCATTTACTCGGCGCGCCTGATCGGAGTGATGCTGTGCTTTGAATCTATGGAAGCGCCTTCGCCTAGAATCGGCTCAAAAGCAGTGATAGCCGTAACTCCACGCTCACTCTCGCGAAGCGAGCGCGACTTTCCCTCCCTGGCATCCTCGAAAGTAAGAGGGGCCCATCCCCTCACCCTCTTTACTCTAGCAGCGAGCGCGCTCGAGAAATAGGAGCGCCACCTCTGGGCACCACATTCGTTCCGCCGCTCGTCCAGTGGACTGTATATTTTTGATAAATGCTGTACATCACTTGCCTATTGCGCAAAATTTTTGCTTTAGGTTAGGGTTTTCCGGAAAAGATTTAAGCAACATCACTTGCTACAAAAGCTCCATTCTCAGTGAACAATCATGCACCGATTTGATATAAACTTACAAGTGTTTTAAATCCTCCTTGATTCATATAATGTTAACAACATACGATATAATAATAGTAATAATAATATTAATACTAATAATAATATTTTACGTTGTACGAGAAAGAAACAAAACATTTCGGTGATATTCGCATTGTTTAAAATGTTTCGTTCGTGCCAGGTTCGTGCAAAAATTTCTTCAATAACAGTTGACCAGGGCGATGTTTTCAATGAAGATTTCCAAGTTAGTGAATCAATTTGCCAAAACTTGAAACGCACTCACGCCAAATAGCCATTCTCAACAAATTCGCTAATATAAGTAAAAATGGTGCTTTTAATCGTCTCCTACGAGATGTGGATTTGCAGTGCGTACGCATAGTATCGATGCAGATTGTTTACATTAAACAAAGGCTTCAAACAGGAGTGAAGGAGTGATAATCTGTTTAATTACGTAAATGGGTCTATATTTGTATGCTTTAACGTTCCAAAGCGACTCAGGCTATAAGAGACGCCGTAGTGGAAAGTTCGAGAAATTTCTACTGCTGAATTAAAGGAAGCGGGTTGTGCCCTTCACCAAAATAATACAGGAACAAAAGCTTCTGTTTTTACGCCTCCTAATTGGAGGTAAATATTATGCACGATTTAGTATATAGCTTGTAGTTGAGCAGTATTTAGAAAAAAATTTCATCGTACTTTGTTTTGTCCGTCACAACTGGCCATGTGAAAACTGGGTTCATGTCGTGTATATGTCGGCACATATTCAGCCTAGGGCCAATTTTACGAACTGGGTTCGTTCAGATAGGCCGCGCTATACAATGCCCATTGCAGTCCGCACATTCTTTCGTGCCAGGAATGTTATGCGTGCGTCAAGGCGAAAGATCGATAAGGAAAAATGGGGGCTTTGCCTCAGCCGAATACGCACATATAAAGAAAGGCAAAGCAGGCACTGCTTTGCAGACACTATGTGCATTTCTCTTCGGCGCAGACCTTTCTTTTTTGAACACAGTTGAGCGGCACAGAATGCGGAAGCACGTGCTACCTTATTACGAAGCCTTCAGGGGCCTCTGTCCCATCTTCTCATTTCTATGCGAGTTAGTTTCATACCAAACTGCTATGACTTGACCAAATGGAAAAACATTTATGCTACTTTAAATGTATCTTCTTCTTTCCTAATTAGCTTTCTGACATTTCTTGTACCTGAACAGTGTTGCACAAAGGTTAAAAAAGTTCCAAGAAGCTATATTGCCTGCGGAATATAATCTATGTTTTATTTATCTCCATCTTTTGTAACACTATGAAAGTTATAACGCAATTGTAGAATGCTTAGCTCTTCAAACAATCATGCGTTGTCAGTGTTCTGAGGAAGTGCAAGAAGGCCCAAGTGAAGGCTGGTGTACAGTTGGACCCCACCGAGTTCACTTACGATGGGACGAGGAAGGTTGGGTGATTGATACGATTCAAGAAAAGAATACGACTACCATGTGAGCTATTCGAATTGTATTTACCTTATAAAGAGGAAGCAAGGTGACGGCAAAAGTCGGGGAATGCATGAAAGCAAATCTGTCCTCTTCGGCTGCCTCGGCATTGTTACCACGGATCGCAGCCACCAGTTCGATTGCGACCTCTTCACTTCCCTCACCCGTCTGTTCGGCATTAAATACTGCCGCTGTACCGCATGCCATCCGAGTGCCAACGACATGGTCGAGCGGCTCCATCGCTAGCTCAAGACTGCCCTCACTGCTCGCCTTGATCGTGAGCGTTGGGTTGACCCCTTCCTATGGTGCTTCTGGGCCTACGCGCTGTTCTTCGTAGTGACCTTGGCTGTTCGGTGGCCGAACTCGTCTTCGACGAACCCCTGCGGCTTCCGGGAGACTTTTTCGTTCCATCGGCTCCTTTGCCTCGGCCATTGCAGTGTGTTCAACACCTTCATGACTGCATTCAGCAGCTGCGCCCAGTCCCGCCTCGATCCTCTAACTATCGGGTCTTCGTGCACTCAAACCTTGCGTCCTTGACGCATCTTTTTCTCTAGGCGAGACGCAGTAAAAGCGCCTCTTTATTAATAATATGTGACGAAACAGCACGGACCAACAGGACAGGAGACCTGTGTTTACTGTGCACGGCAGACTGCACTGACAATGAGGAAAGAGAGAGTTTGAAAGTCGAAAGTGAAAGAATGAAAAGAGCCGGAGGTACTAAAAATGAAATTATCCAGGACAGAATGTTGGGCAAGATGGGTTTTCATTTGTAATAAAACAGGCGGAGCAACAAGACCTGAGACAAGCGCTAATCGCACAGACCAGGTTGCAATGATGATAAAAAAAAAACGAGTTTGCAAGTCGAGAGATAAGCATTGCAAAAAGCCCGAGCTACCGCAATGGAAATTAGCCAGGATAGCAGCTTCCGTAAACTAGCCATTCATTTGTGACTAAACAGTGCGGAAGAACGGAAGAAGAGGCAAGCGGTGGCCTTGCCTTTTCGTGACCATGTCTCTCCTGTCATGTCGTCATACGCTGTTTTGCCGCAAAAGATAAAGCCTTTATGCAAGTATTTATTCAACAATACTATACACGACATCTTATAAGCCTGCAGTGAGTTGAGTCCCACAAATTCACTTCTTGTTATGTATCTCTCGTGATCAGCAACGTGGTAAGATGCTTTCGATAGAAGCATTAAAAAATCAAGTTAAAAAGGCACCAACTGAAATAATATTTCACCCAAACCTGTCGAAAATCGAGGTTAGCTGTGGCATCCTGCGTATTTCAAAATGAAATAATATCTGCATTTTCTGTTAGCCTCTTGTGCTTTAGGGCAGGAAGGCATTGTTATTAACCTTAGTGACTGCCTTCCTTGCTGTGAAGAGACAGGCACAACGCCTTCGCACTCTTCTCGCAGATCAGCGAAACATAAGTAATGCATAAATATCGATAAATGTGTTGTCAAGAATTTATCGCAGGCACTTCTAGAGTGGAGTGAACAAAAGTTAGAAAGCCTTATGAGAAATGTATGATGGATATTGTGCTATAGCATCTGATGAAATTTAGCCTTATGAGAAATGGCGTCTCTTGTCCAAATGACTCATTATTTTTTTCGAGTACTATTCTTCCTTTATCGGCGACAGCGATTACAAATGACGTCAAACTAACTCATTGCTGTTGAGAGTTGCGGGGGCCATAACTCAGATATTTTTTAATTCAGCGATGCTTGGTAATTTTACGAGACGCGCTTGCTAGCTATAAAAATTTTTGTTTAATGGAAAAAGTTTCGATTGTAAAGCCTTAGTTCACTTTGGAAGATTAGCTTCAAGAGTCCGCAAAAAAGTGCTCGTTTTGTAATATTTAAGGTATAAAAATGACTAGACAAATAAGACTACTATTAATACAAGCATTGTTCACCAGCAATGAGAGGTTGCTGTCGATACCACCGTTCATGATATTAAGGTAGCGCCTAAAATTTCACTATCACTGGCAAGTAGAACAATGCGACTTCAAAAGCTGGGACTTCCTCTTGAAACGCAGCTTCGTCACAGCTTAAAGAAAAAAAGGGTTCTCTCTAGCAGGTAGATTGCGGCATTTTCTGGCATTTATGTTCCCCATTGATATGCTTTTTCTTTTCTTCCTTTCTTAGACCTCAGCACCGGCAAGATAAGGCACGGTACCGACTGGCGGGCGAGCACCGAGAGCAAAAAAGACGAGCGCGTGCCAGTCTCCCGAGCTCGCCACATGGCGGCGCCAATGAGATAACATTGCGGCATTGCCCCTCCCGGTGGAAAAGGCACGTCCCGATGCCGAGTGGCGAGGTCGAGGACAACCGTAGTCGGCGATGATGCGCGTTCACATAAAGCAGTTAAAGGATACAAAAAAAAGAACACATGTAGCTTGACCTAGCGAGACTAGAAGGGCTTCATCCTGGAGACATGTACGACTTCCGATAGTGCTTGCCGTCGGGATGAGCGAACAGTTCCTTGCGGGATCACTTCGTAGGTGACGTCGCTGAGTTTGCGTTGTACTTCGTACGGGCCGAAGTAGCGGCGCAGAATCTTCTCGGAGCGACCCAGCTGGCGAACAGCTGCCCACACCCAAACCTGATCGCCAGGGTTGTAAATTACCTCCCTGTGACTAAGGTTATAACGTCGAGCATCCTTAGCTTGCTGTGTGCAGACTCTCAGTCTAGCCACCTGGCGAGCGGCCTCGGCATGCTGCACGAATTGGTCGGCACCGGCAATCGATGAGTTGGCAACATCTGGCAGTAGCATGGTGGCAGCCTCGCGACCGTACACCAAGCAAAACGGAGTCGCTTTGGTACGTTAAACCCCTCAAACCAAACCAAACCAAGCAAAACGATGTGAAGCGGGTCGTTTCCTGGACTGCGGTGTTGTACGCAAATGTTGCATACGGTAGTATCTGGTCCCGTCGACTTACATAGAAAGCATGTCGGCGATGGTCTTATTGAGTCGCTCAGTAAAGAGGGTGGTAAGCTGTTGTTCTGCGATGACAAGTGCCACTGAGCCGCATTATTTCCTGGGTTAGAGCTGAAGTAAATGCCTTGCCTCTGTCAGTTAAAACGATCGCAGGTGCACCGTGACGAATGACTAGATTAAAGATGAAAAAGTTCGTAATATCAGTAGACGTACCGCTGGGAAGAGCTTTCGTCTCACAATAGCGGGTTCGATAACCTGTGGCGACTATAATGTACCGGTTGCCCAATGATGACGTAGGAAATGGCCCGAACAGGTCCATACCGACTTGGTGAAAAGGTACTCGCGGAGGAACAATAGGCTGTAGCAGGCCGGCCGGCTTAACAGGTGGTATCTTCCGACGTTGTCATCCATGACACGTCCTAACATAGCGCAGAACCATGGCGGCAAGCTTGGGCCAATAGTACTCTTGTCGTACTCGTGCCAAGGTGCGAGAAAAGCCGAGATGTCCGACAGAAAGCTCGTTGTGGCATGCCCGCAAAACGTCGGTACGGAGCGGCGTTGGGACGACCAGCAGATACTGAATGTCTGTGGAAGCGTTGTTTTTCTTGTAGAGGATGCCGTCACGCAAGCAGAACGACGACAAGCCCCGCGTGAAAAGGAGAGGCTGCAATGAGGCGGTTCCTTCGGGGTAATCGATAAGGGGCCGCAGTTCGGTGTTATCTTGCTGCTGTTGAGCGATATCTGGCGTCGTGAGAGCGCCGAGAAAAATGGGGTTATCTGCTTCAATTGAAGAACACGGGACAGGGTCTCAGGATAGGCAGTCAGCGTCACTGTGTTTCTTGCCGGACTTGTACACAATAGTGACGTCACACTCCTGTAAGCGGAGACTCCAGCGGGCTAACCGGCCTTGAAGAATCTTTAAAGTTCGCTAACCAACAGAGTGAGTGGTGGTCACTGTTCACTCTAAACGGCCGACCATACAAATACGTCCGAAATTTTGTTACCGCCCACATAACTGCAAGGCACTGCTTTTCGGTAGTAGAATAATTCGCTTCGGAACGAGACAGGGTACGGTTGGCGTAAGCAATAACCCACTCATCGCCTTCTTGCCACTGAACGAGAACTGCGCCGAGGCCAACGTTACTGGCGTCGGTATTCAATTCTGTGTCGGCCTCCTCGTCGAAGTGGCCAAGTACGGGCGTTGTTTGAAGGCGCTTGCGAAGCTCCTCGAAGGCCCTTTGCTGCTCGTCGGTCCAGGTGAAAGGCTGGTCGTCCTTTGTTAGACGAGTTAATGGTTCGGCTACTCGGGAGAAGTCGTGCACAAATCTCCTATATGCACAGAGGCCCAAAAACCGACGCACCGAACTTTTATCAGTGGGGGTCGGCAAAGCAGCCACGCCAGCCGCCTTCTCTGGATCAGGGCTAAGTCCCTCAGCATTCACGACGTGATCCAGAAACTTGAGCTGTTGGAATGCAAAGTGGCACTTTTCTGGTTTTAGTGAGAGTCCGGCTCCGCTGATGGCATTTAACAGGGTCGTCCAGAGTTTGAGGTGCTTCTCCTAGGTCGCAGAGAAAATGACAACATCGTCAAGGTAGAAGAGGCACGTCTGCCATTTCGGGCTGGCTAGGACAGTGGCCATCATTCTTTGAAAGGCTGCGGGAGCAGAACACAAACCGAAGGGAAGCACCCTAAATTCATACAGTCCGTCAGGACTAATGAATGCGGTCTTCTCTCGATTACGTTCGTCGACTTCGATCTGCCTGTACCCACTGCGCAGATCGAGCCATGAAAAGTATCGGGCGTGGCCGAGTCGGTCGAACGAGTCATCGATTCTAGGCAATGGGTAGACGTCCTTTATTGTAATTTTGTTAAGCCTCCTATAGTCGACGCAGAATCTGAGTGTTCCGTCCTTTTTAGCGACCAGCACAACTGGTGAGGCCCATGGGCTTGTGCACGGCTGGATCACATCATCGCGGAGTATTTCATCGATCTGCACCAGAATAGCCTCTCGTTCTTTCGCCGATACTCAGCAGGGGTGTTGGCGTATAGGGTGCTCTGTGGGAACAACTGTATTTTGATGTTTGGCTACTGACGTTTGCTTCACTTTGGAAGTGACGGCAAAGCAGTCACGGTAAGTGTCCAGAATTGCTTGAACGTGGCGCTTCTGGGTAAGAGACAAAGCAGGATTCGCGTCAGTTTGAACAGTATGTCCAGTGCTCTTGTCAGGGTTTCATTGGTCAGCGAAAGGGCGCAATGGGCGGATGGCGCAGTGACTTCGTCAAAATAAGCGATAGCTGTACCTTGCGGTAAATGGCGGTATTCGGCCCTAAAGTTCGTTAAAAGCAGTTAGGTTCGTTTATTTCTCAAGGCAAAGACCCCCCGAGCAACGCAGACTTGTAGGCTTAACAATAAATTCACGTTCGTTTCCGCGAGACCTTGAAAGGCACTGCACTGTAACAAATACGCTGGTGCGTGGAGGTAGAGTGACATGCTCGCCGCACACTCGGAAAACTGGCCTGCCTGTGTAGTCGTCGCTGTGCTGTGTGTACTCGTCGGAAATTGCGCGGTGAGTGGAAAAAGTCACCATGAAGTCACGGAGGTCGATAATTGCGTCGTTTTCTCTAAGAAAATCAAGGCAGAGAATCGAGTCCTTGGAGCACTCTGATAGCACAACGAAGCAACATGAGAAAGTTACGTGGTGAATCTCGACTCGAGCGGCGCACACTCCGAGCGGCGTTACCACATGCCCCCCGGCTGTCCTTATCGGGACTCCGTAACAAGGAAATAGGACTTTTCGCAGAATGGTAGCAAGACCATGACTCATAAAGCAAAAATCAGCGCCGGTACCTACAAGGGCAGTCGTGTTGTGGTTATCAACGACGATCGGTATCTCGGCGGAATGCGGCTCACCGTCGACAAAGTGCGGGGTGTCACGGATCGTCGGGCTGACGGGTCGTGCGTTTCGTCGAATTGCGACGTCGAAGGTAAGCTTCTGTGATCGTCGGAAGGTCGTCGGACTCTCGTTTTGAATTATCTAACATATTTTTGCCTTTTTGGTTATTCCGCACAATGACATGTCTTCGCCATTTATTTATTGTTTTACTGGCCTGTTTTTACAAGGCTCTCTAATAATGTATGGTGCCTTTGTCACTCGTCACCCATCAGGGTGCTAGCTCAATAAAAGGCGTCATTTTCAGGTGAGACGCTCGCCAACAGCGCGCCTTTCCTCCTCTCGGTTCAATTTTTTTTTCCACAGCTGCCTTGCCGCACTTCGAACGCGGCAGTCCCCAATGAGTGTAGTGCCGATGCCTCTGGACCTGGTTGGATATCTCGCTGGCAATCCTGTCAAGCCCGTGACATACTATTAGGTGCGCCTCCTGATCAAAATGAAATATTAGAGAGGTTCAACGCTCCTGAACCGAATGTGGAGCGAAATACAATTCAGGATTGCTTGTGGTCGGGCTAGTTAGTTCTGCATATTTAAGAAGAAATTAGCTTTAGCTCTTGTACGAAGACTGAAGAAAACACACACGACGAAAGACAAGCGCTTGTGAATCGTCGTGTTGTGTGTTTTCTTCTGTCCTCAACGAAGTGTTAGCGCTAATTTCTTAAATATTGAGCGAAAGCTCTGGCTTCGGGCGACCAAGTGTCGCATCGAACAGAACCAGCGTTCCCTTGAACGCATCAAATGTCGTGATCATATGATGGCAGCAGACGCTTTCCTGCTGGACTCGGTCAGCTTTCGGTGGCAGCGCGCATGCGCAGTATGGAAACTAGCATTTTCCGCCTCTCCGCACCGGCGCGGAAATGTGTTGGGATGCCGCTACCCTTCTTTTTCATCTCTCTAGAGAGCGCAGCCAGCGAAGGACAATGCTGCACACCTGTGGAATAAAGCGATATTAGCGCATGCGCACTGTCGCTCTTTTTCAGGCAGCGCGAAATTTGCAATGGAAACCTGCAATGGAAATTTGAAAAAATAGGCAAGGCGTGTTGACACGGCGAATCACTTCCCGAATGAACACCCCTTGCTTCTCGTTCACCATTCTCACCACGATCATCATCATCATCATCATCATCAGCCTGATTATACCCACTGCAGG
>JAJIZL010022461.1:116377-135844 GCA_023969395.1 Amblyomma maculatum | reverse complement strand
ATGTCAAGACTGGCTGCGCATTGTGTGCTTGGCTCAGCACCCGTCTATGTTAGGAGAACATACGCTGCGCGTCCACAGGCTCGCAACATACAGAGGCCATGTGGAACGTCACAATTAATCAACTGTTGAAGCTGACGGAGAGGCGGACAGACGTTCGAGGAAAAGGGTCTGTAACTGTGCTCGGAGACGTTCAAGTTCCAGAGTCTGTAATGAGCGTTCTCAAGAGACCCAAGTATAGTGAAGAGCCTGCCGTACAAGCTCATGAACGTCTGGCACTGAATAGAAGAATTGCCAAGAAAGCTAAACGCGAAAGTCAAGAGCGGTGCCTTTTGGAAGGGGTGGACTGCTTAGCAAAGACTATTCACAAGCTACCGTCAACAAGGAAGAAGCAGGCCACGAAAGAAGTGCTGAACTTTTTTAGAGATAACGACTTGCGTTTATTGCAGGCTGATAAAGATGGTGGATTTGTCATTATACCTGAATGTGTGTTTAAAGAAAAGGCAGCCCAGGCAATCAGCAAAAACTTTAGGTCAGTTAAAAGGAGTGTAACTAGAGTTAAGAGTAAGGCTGTGAAGTTGTGCAATGATTTAGGTCTGGTGCAGATAGCGAAAGGTATAAACAAATGTGTCGGCAACTCGTTGCAGGTATTTTTCTTGGCAAAGACACATAAAGTGGATGTGCCCATTAGAACAGTTGTGAGTGAGAAAGGCTCATGGCAGATGCAGGTCAGTTTGTTTCTGCAGAAACATTTACAGCAGCTAGATGTGTTTGACCCATTTACTACAAGAAATTCACAGGATGTTAGTGGCTATTTGAAGAAAAGCCAGAATGTTGGATTCATGTTTTCTGTAGACGTCCAGGACCTTTTTTATTCCATACCTCATGCTGAACTACTTGAAGCTGTTAAATTTTGTGTGGAAGAGAACGGGGATGTTCCCTTTCAAAACGCAACAGGGATGACTGTAGATAATTTTACAGCTCTACTTGAATTTTATCTTAATAGCACGTTCATTACATTTGTCAATGGGTTCTACCTGCAACGTCGCGGTATTTGTATAGGTTCATTTGTTGCCCCGGTACTGTGTAACATTTTTCGGTCTTTTATTGAACTTACCCTGACAAATGTCCTTGACAGCGCTATGGTTTTAAAAGTTTTTAGATATGTGGATGACTTTTTAATTCTTCTAAAAGAACAAGCTAACATTGACTACCTTGACGTGACGAATGAGATTTTAGAAGCTTTTAAACTACACAGTAGAGGTCTAACTTTTACGCATGAGGTACCAGATCATAACAGTCTGCAGTTTTTAGACATGAAAATGATTCTTTCAGATAAGCACTTGTGTTGGATGTATCATCCCAGAGTTGCAAAAGATCTTATGCCGTACGAGTCTGAACCAATCGAAGACGGTCAAAAGAGGTGTTGCTGCTATGTGTCTTGAGTCTGCCCTCATGAGGTCATGTCCGCACAAAATGGGCGATAGTTTCTTGGCACAAGTGTCCCGTTTGGACAATGCGGGCTACCCCTGCACGATCATGATGGCAGTGAGTGAAACTCTGCTGCAGAAAATGAAAGGTAAAGTGCGCAAAAGGGCTCCAAAGGAGGGTACAAAACCAGTAGTTGTACCTTACGTTCATAAAGTGGCACACAACTTGAAGAAGGTGGCCAACAGGTTTGGTGTGCCTGTGGTGTTTTCTGCACCTGTTAAGCTAGGCCGACTCTGCTCGCTCACGGCGAAAGAGAGAAGTAGGCCAGGCGTTTGCACGAAGAAGCATGGTAAGCCCTATGTAAAATGCACTAAAGGCATTGTTTATGAAATTCCCTCTAACATGTGGAAAGGCCGACATCGGCCAAACAGGGAGATGCGTTAATGATCGAGCAGGGGAGCATGTGCGCACATTAAGGGATAAGGAATGTACAGTCGTGAGCAGCCTTGTCTAGAGCGCTCCGACGGCGACCTGCGGAGAAAGTCAGCGCCATCTAACGTTGGGATTTGGGTTTGAGTTATGCGTCCTGTGCGCAAGCGCGACCAACATAAAGTGGATCCTGTTCGTCGGTTCTTGGCCTCATTTCCGCGCACTGCTTGCACTTCATGCCGCCAGAGCTGCGCTGAATTAAGTATATCAGCAGCCGGAAATCCAACGGGCTTCTAGCGAATCATGAAGCAGCTATAGGCAAACAAGTTCAAGTGATATCGGATGATTGCGCATCTCAAAAACAAGTGCAAGTGATAGCCAGTGATAGCGGGTTTCAATCACGCACCAGGCTGAGTGCGCAAGACTCACCTTGGTTATTTGGTGTCTGTTTTCGTCTTATCTGAAGAACTTTGCACATTACAACAACGCATCAGGCTTGCAGGCGTATTGTTTGATGGCTTGTCTGAGCTGTGTTATCAACTAAAAGGCCCATCGCATTTATAATCCGTACAAACCTAGGATCATGGCTTCATCTAGGCGGATTACACCGGGGTGTAGCAGCTTACGTCACTACGAGTATAGCAAAATAAAGGACTCCGTCAAGATAGTTTCAGTGATGTCGCTGAACGTGTAAGCTGTAAATTCAACTGATTTCTCTGATGGTATAAAAGCATAAAAGTGTTCCAATGGAAACACGTCACATTTATTTACATGATGCAAATATACTTGATATACCGGCGAAAGAAAACAGAAAAAAAAGAAAGACTGAAAAAATGAAAAATCCCGGAGATGGAGCAAACATCATGAAGCACGGGAACTGGAGTTGTTCCAGTGTACTACGCTGTAGTTCTAAACGCCTAAATTACCGATCGCTCGACCTAATTAATAATGGATAGGGCATTGCTGATTGCTTTACACTAGCCATTCTATTCAATGCTAAGTTGTATATCGAGTGGAGAGTTTGTAACGTCGCACAGAATATTCCAGTCGTCTCCGCTTGCCAAAATTTTGCTGTGAAACTCTCACTGCGGCTCACATGTTCGCGTTCTTACAGCAGCGTTCGCCTGCAGATTACAGGGCTGCATGTTTGATCCCAAGAGCGGAGGTTGTATTAAATGGAGTTGATAGAAAAACGCTTTACGTCTGTGATATATCAGTGCATGCAAAGAACCCCCACGTGGCCTAAATTAAAAGCAGGCTTCGAGTACCGCATAATTTCTGAAAAGCACTCCGCGCATATGTAGAAAGCAATGCTGCGAAGGAAGATAAAAGCTGTCATATGCGGCTACGCTAAATAAAACCATAATTTCTTCTGTGTTTCTCATGGCCTGACTCGCTATGGGATGTTACACAATGTAAACCAAACCTAAACCATAAATTTAACGTGAAAAATAAAACGTGACAAAGGATCCCATTTAATACTTTTTCGCCCTTGTTTTTAATTTTACAAGCATGGTTGCTATACGCCGACTTGCGTTTTATCATATCTTGCTTGTTTTTCGCATTGACGGAACTTAGCCGTGGTAAAGCTTGCCCTCG
This sequence comes from Amblyomma maculatum, assembly GCA_023969395.1. NCBI lineage: Eukaryota > Metazoa > Arthropoda > Arachnida > Ixodida > Ixodidae > Amblyomma > Amblyomma maculatum. The sequence goes on along the minus strand of JAJIZL010022461.1, from coordinate 132,388 downwards.
GAACTGCACGTAACTGACGAACAAAAGCCAAACTGGCAAATGAGAAGAAAAATGCCAGGTATCGGTTCTGTTAGCAAGTATAAAGTCTGCTTCGGCGGAGCATAATTTTATTCCAAATGGCGCCCCGTTTGACACCAGAAGAACGGCGAGATATAGTGGCGATGGGAAGCACCATGTCGCAACGAAAAATATGTGCTTTAACAGGGCGCCCAATGGCAACTGTTAACTGCGTGTTGCAAGCCTTCTATCGTGAGGCTAGAACAGCTGATGCTCCCCGTGCCGGAAGCTACAAGAAGACCACAGTTGAAGAGGACCAGCAGATTGTGGCGGCAGCTGCCTTGGATCCGTTCCTGAGTGCACGTGAAATTCGGGATGAGCTGGGTTTGGACAATGTGAGTGTCTCCACTATAAGACGGCGCCTGCATGAAGCAGGGATTAATTCCTGCATCGCCGCCCAAAAGACACATTTGGAGCAGCGCCACATGGAACAGCGGATGGAGTTTGCCTCTGTGGTCGAGTCCTGGTCACCTTCAGACTGGCGCGCCGTAGTGTTCAGCGACGAAGCATCATTTTGCACCCGCTTGACCCAAAAAAAGTGAGTGTGGCGACCAGAGAATTGCCGGTAAGGGCTCGAGAAGCTTGCGTATATTTTTCTGTCTCTCTTCACCTTCGAACACGTCAATGACCTATCATTGTTGCAACCGGTCATTGTTGCAGGCCTACAAACATGATTTGTGCGATCCGAACTACTTGCTCTAATATGTTTTTGAGAAATATCTGCCTGTATAGATGCCAATTTTTTTTTAATATAATGTCCCCTGCACAGATTGATATAATGCGAATCGTAATTTTTTCAACTGATTCGTACGAAAAATGGCTTTATAGTTAATCGCGTTGCTATTTCTTTATTTCTTGCTGTCGTTGAGGTCGCCAATTTCTGTGGAATAAAACATCTTACCACTGATTGTGATTGGGAGCACTCAAATTCATTTTAATGTTTTCTAGCAAATTCAGAATGCACAGAGGAATACTATCCGGAGGGAAAGACCAGCACTGAAATGAGAAGTCATATAAGTATTAGATTTGTAATTCATTTGTCTCAATTAAATTCACCGAGAGCGTAGTTATTTATCTCGACATTTTTCTCGCACCGCAGGTGGGATCCACGCTATGTGTGGAGCATTCGCTCAAGCGGCCTTAACAACAGTCCACGTCTGGGGCGCTGTTTCTTATCAAGTTCTGGGGCCGATACACAAAATCGAAACAAGAATGACGTCGTCGAGCTACTCGTGTATACTTGAAACTGTGCTTCTTCCATACGTTCTCGACGGGCCATTTCCCGACGGTATGTTCCATTTCCAGCAAGATGGAGCCCCCATTCATACAGCAAAAGCTGTTCGAGACCTCATGAATGAGCTCAGCATTATGCCCCTGGATTGGCCAGCGCGCAGTCAGGACCTGAATATAATAGAAAACGTCTGGGGAATCCTTAAAAAAAATCTATGCAAAAGATGTGTACTCGGTATCGCCAGCAGTGAACAGTTATGGCAAGCTGTTGAGGCCGAGTGGAATTGCGTACGAAATGTGCCCAACTTTATCGACCTCTTCTACGATTCATTACCATGCAGAATTGCCAGTGTTAAAGAGGCCAAGGGGGGTACCATACCGTACTGAGTGATATGACCTGATTGAGAGATTACTTTGCCTTTTCATCGACTCCATAAGCTGCAGCAGTGTCACCATCTGGACCATTCACTGATGTTCTATCAGTGTCGTCATTTATCCCTGTCACGTATACTACATTGTTTTCATGCGTTCATAATTATCCTGTTCTCCCATTATATCGCTGTCTCGCCGCATTGTTTTTCATTCTCTTCATGAATTGTTTCACAATTTGTGCGTGTTTTTTTTTATTGGTTAGTACCTCTTAGTGGTTTCAAACATTTAAATATGTGTTTCACTCTGTTCATGTCACCTCGTGCATTCTTTTCGTAATTAAAGAGAAAGCATTTGAGTTTAGTCTTACAGATGCCAATCAAAATATTGTTGAGGAGTCATTTATTCTCTTGCAGCTGCATAAAATGCTCCCATGTCCCTGGGCAGAAGAACCTAATTTGGCTGGTCTGAGCTGACGCGAAAGGCGCCGTCCTTCACAGCTAAATACGCTGCGCAGATGCACGCCGAGACCTCGGCGAGCGGCGCGCATGCAGAAGCACGCGATCATCCGCTATCACTCGCGCTTCCTTGCCTGGCCGTCACGTTACGCTTGCTTAACACGGGAGGCATGGCGACGCCCATGGCCAGCGTCACAACGTCACAAATGCAGGCAGCGCAGCCCTGGTGACACGGAATGAATTCACAAGGCAAATGATGTCCAAAGAAGCGATGGCCAGGCATCCCTCCGTTTTTGCCGCGCATGCGTAAAAGACGAGTAACCGAACCCAGGACGTAACGTTAGATGGCGCTTACTTGCTCCGCAGAGCAGCGTCGGAGCGCTCTAGACAAGGCTGCTCACGACTGTACTACAAACTTAACCGAACGTTGTCGAGATTGCAAGTGCCGTCCGCGACTAAATGAGATTAAGATACTTGGCCGTGGCAGCAACAGCAGTGGCGCGCAAAATATTTGAGTCGTTTCTGATAAACAAAGCGCACAATTGTGTCAGTGATACGTCTATCGCCTTATACAAAAGCGAGTCTGCCTTGTTGAATTCTGTTTTGTAGGGTATGACGGTGGTTCGCGTTTTTCAGGCATGTTGTGGTTTTTTCCGCTGCGCATGCGCTTATATGTTTTATATTTAGAGGTTAAACTTCTGAATAAACTAGTTGTTAGTTTCCGCTCGTCCTGTCGTTGCCTCTGCTTTTTGTGTTGTTTTTTTTGCGCATAGCCTTAATGGCATTACATGATTCAAGCCAACTAGCCCGACAACAGCTCTTGCTGAGTATAGAGCTATACGTATGCTTTGCCTGAAGAAGCACTGTTTCACATTTCCAAAAACTCCTGAGAGGTAGCCAGCTGTACCAGCACTGTTCCTTTCCCACTGGATGGCTGAAAATTAGCACCATATGTAGCATGGGTAGACAGGAGAAACAATAGCAAGCGACATTCGGCGTATGTGAGGCTACCAGTATTCTTCGTCTTGGTGCCCTCGGCAGGGAGCGGTTAGCTAACAAACTAAACGTGTAGCTTGGACACAGACTAGAATCTTCTGTCTATAATCGGAGTCAGATGGTGCGGAAAAGCACCTCGGGTAAGCCAGGCACAATGTGTTATCCTCTTAGCGAAATGCGTTTATCTACAAAGCGTGTATCTGGAAGGAAGTTTCAAGGGAGTTTTTCTTCCAGATTGCTATAGAACACGAAAAGGCTACAAATGACATAATACCACTCAAGTATGGCCTGATATTCTAGTTCCCTAATGGCAATGGTTAAGGCGTAAAGAATTGTCTTCTTAAAGGGCAACTCCGGTGGTTTTTCATCATTTTGTGTTTTTAATTGAATTACATTCCCCGGCACGTCCTGACTCCAACACAAAAAAACCGTTTTCCAAAATTCCAATTAGAAGTATTTTTAAAAAAGAAAAACAGCAAATCGAAATCGAAACTGATTTCACGGCCAGAAACAACGTCACATTTGACGAAATGGTGACGTCACACTCAGTATTAGAAAAACACTCGTACGTGCGTTGGATGGTGAAAATAAAGTACGGAAATCATGACGCACTGCATAAAATGTCTGAGGTAGTTCAATATAAGCCTCACAATTTCATAATCACGCGGGAAGTAGACATTAACGCTTGTATACTGTTTGTGACGTCAGAAACACAGTGTTGCCCACAGAAATGCTGTCAACTTAAGCCATGCAAACGGCATATTTTAAAGCCGTATTGCGCGTGAACGGATTATCGTACGGCACCAAAATTTTGTAGAATGCGTCAGGATGGAGAGAAGAACCTGTGGTAAAAGTTTCACTACAATATTCGAATGTCAAAAAACCCCCGGAGTTGCCCTTTAACGAGACGGTGCGGCATAGAAGGTTTTTGGCTTCGGTAGATGGGAGGCTCACTAGGCGCACACCTAAAAGCACGTCTGACATTCTAGGCATTGATAGCCATCCCTTGTAGTTCAGAAAACAACAGCTTTCTTTTCACCACTGCTTTGCTCTAATGATTCCCCCTCAGCGTCAGTGTAGCTACCCGCCAGAGGCACAGGGTAGAAATGAAAGAAAATGCCAACGCGAATGCGGTGATAGTGATGGTCTGGCCTGATTCGTTAAGGCCGTTGCTTAATGTGGCATAAAACGACAGTTGCGTATACATGGTCTGGCATTCGTTAGTCGACAATCGCTGTATATATAGAGCCTATTTTAGGAGATAATAAGGTCCTATCAATTTACCCTGACACTCTTTGCCGAGTGCTTCTTTGTGCGACTTGCCCAGGAGAGTACAAACTCTTAATCGGATACCAGGCTAGGTTAACGTTTTTTCTTGAAGCGAAACCTAATCAACCACTTTTGTAGAATGGAGAGGATAGCTATAATGCGTTCACTACAGCATTCTACTTAATCTGTCTGGAATTTGCAACTGCTCTTGATGTAACAAATTATCAGCAGCAGAGGCTTTTGACACACACGTTTCTGAAATCCCGATTTATTGCAGCTCCCTATGGCACTCTAGTCTTGTTTTTTTTTTTTAAGGCCAACACGACTCCTGTAATTAGGGGAATAGTAATGCTGTAGTGCCGACACCGCAGACAACCGTCGAGTCGATTAGTGTGGCACCGAAATGGCCTTTTAATGTCCTGTGCCCGAAAGTGTGCCGTCGATAGCAACAAGCGCACTCATGGATCATCGGACATTAGAGAGCAGAATGCCTGCTGCTCGTGGTTGTGCTCATTAAAAAAATAAATAACTATGTAAAATACGACACTAATTAATTATGTACAGCGCTCGAGTTGAATAGCTGCTTTAATATGCGGTATTGATGTAGCACTTTATATAATGTTCATTAGTTTTTTCATGTGGTGAGAATATTGTTAACCATAATAATTGTTACCGTCAGCCAGATTACACCCACTGCAGGGAAGAGGTCGTTTCCGCAATCCTCCAACAAACCCGGTCCTGTGCTAGCTGCATCCACTTTACTCCTGCAAACTTCTTAGCCTCATCTACCCATCCATTTTTCTGCCTCATTCTGCTACGCTTTACATTTCTTGGAATCTAATTTTATACCCTTAACGACCACCGGTTATCCTCACTCTGGTTTATATGCCCTGCCCATATGCCTAAATGTTCTTCTGGATTTCAACTAGAATGTCATTAACTTAGGTTAGAGGTTTTAAGCGCTATGCAAGCTTTTTAGCGCTTAAAATTAAATTTCACATATTTCGTTGCATAGCTCTCTGCGTTGCCCTCAACCTATGTAGAACCCTTTTTGTTAGCCTTCACGTTACAGCCAGAAAGTTTAGTAAGGTAAGGTAATGCGCAAAGATTGTATACTTTCCTCTTGAAGCATAAATTATGCTTCGTGTTCTTTTTTATGCTGGGAATTGCCTTTCCTATCGGCAATGTAATGTGTGTCCTTGGGATAAAATAAAAAATAAAGATACGAAGAACATTTCAGGGGCATTAGACATACGCACGTGTTCAAACTCACCTACTCCCTGTCGAAGGCCACAGGCACTGTGGATCTCGTCGCCGGAACCCGTAAGACCTATGTGCCTGTATAGGGAGTGTCTCTAAATTCAGCATGTCTCACTATCGCGAACGTCGTCATGGTTTAGGCAGGCTCTGCCATTTTTGAGGCTGGAGTGTCACTAACAACTGGGCAGGCTGCTGGTTAGGGGGCGCCAATCTGTCATCTCTAGATGACATCGAAGAGGTCTTGCAACGTGACAACGGGGAGCTAATCTTTGTTTTACAGCAGGGGAAGACATGAGGGCTGCTTTTAGATAGTATTTGCTTTCTGGACGCATTGCACTTGGTGCACTCAACTCAAACTACATCCGCAGTAATTGAGGCGTTGGGCAGCGTGTGCAGCAACCGGCCACCAGGGACGATTGTTCAGATAGCCTTCTGCAATCTTTCTTCGCTGGTAGTTGTGGCGTCTGTGGGGCTCACCAAGAAGATGTGTAGCTGTTGCTGTATAGCAGAGCTAGGTTGTTCAAGGTCCCGTATATATGCTTCAGTGCTCTACTTGGAGAACAATTGTGATAGATGCCATTTAAGGAGACGAAGGGGATCTTTTGCTCTGCTGGTTGAAAATGTTTTTGCTTTGTGCACTCGCATAATAGTCAGAGTGTAAACAAGCATTCTATTGCCTCGGCGTAGATCAAGATGTCTCATTTGGGAGTGCAAGGTACATGTAAAGAAATAATTCTGCTGTGCCCTTGCTTCTGTCATACGCTGTCTCAATGGTGCGTTGTAAAAATTATCAACCATAAACATTATTATGTTATTCCAGCGTAAAAAGCAGTTACGATAGTTACTTCAAAAAGTAGCTCCATGTCTTCAGGCAACCTTCATTAATCTTATACCAAGTTTGCGCAGTGCCGTCGTCAATGATGCCGACGCATCAAACATCAAACTTGTAATATTGCCGGTTGAACTTTGCCAATTAACAAAACTGGTTAAGATAGTCGTGAGCGTCTTCATTGCTTTCTCATATCTGCAGGAATGGTTGAACTGCTAACAAGGAATGCTCAAGAAGAATAACAGTCCGCCACTCTTCGCAACTTGTTTTGCAGTAGCCGGGGAAACCACCTATTTTCTACGACAAGGCATTTCGGCAATTTTTCGGCATTGGGGCAAGGTCGAAAAATCGACCAGCGGGATTACATACGAAATGATTAAACTCCATCGCGCTTAAGTGCACGCCCAAATAGTTGCAAAACTCGGTGGCAGCGACAGCAACCACCAAGAACAGTAGTCGTATATAAAAAGAGGGCCCACTTGGTTACCGCCTACTTTCAATTTAAACCCGTCCAATTACTTCTCGAATAAAACGACAGAGGAAACTACAGAACTATTGCAGATTGTTGGAGCAGTTGCATCAGCCGTCGATTATTAGAGATAAATATACTCGCAATCCGACCCACAGTATTCAGGAATTCAAAAGACTCAATTTGCCGGCCAACGCCATTCAGCGTAAGCAAAGAAACCGTACAAAGGTCGTAGCAGTATACAATACGCCCTCCGCATTCTGAAAAACAACCAACGTTAAATTTTATCCTCACGAAGATAACCTACCGTATCTTCCCCCCCCCCCCGGATCAAACTAATGCGCTCTTGAAGCTTACCAGAAAGTTTAACGACTTTGTGGCAATGCTGCGGGAGCATCCTCAGCAAAGCACATTGGTTTTCCAAAGTCACTGCCAAGGAAGTTGGCGAGTTTGCTTTGTTGGTCATCGATGCCTATCTTATGGAGGCAGTTGAATGTTGTTTGAATACCTAACCACATTACGCAGTTGTTTTCTTGATTTCCTAGTTTATTGACTTCCTACATTCTGTTTACTTCAGAGCTGGACAAAAAAGGAACGGCTCTTGTAAGGCACGAACTGTCGCCTTTTTCTGCAAAAAAAAGAATAAAACTGAACGGCTTAAAGCAATTCCGGAGCCATGACATAAATTGAAATGTCCTTCTTCCCGACAATAAAACAAAGAATTATCCACTTGTTGAGCAGACATGCGCCGCGGAAATAGCGATTGCAGCAATCCCGAATAATAATTATTTACGTAGAGGATTTTAGGTCACAAATACCCTGCACCGTGGAAATAGCGATTGCATGAATCCCGAATAATAATTATTTACGTAGAGTAGTTTAGGTCGCAAATACCCTTTATTTTCCGCATGACACTCCGCGGGATGTAAGAGTAGAGGAAAGCAGCGCGTTAGACGTTCCCATCAACAAGGAAAGGATGTCTCGCTAGCGCACCCAAAATAAAAATTGGGTAAAGGGAACAGCTGCACAAAACATATTATACCTTCAAGAGTACACCTTCACTATCACGTACAAATCGGACAGAAAACACCTGGATGCTGACGCCCTCTCTCGTTCCCCGCTGTCTTCTACTCCAACCATCTCCCAAGCAGCCACTACACTCTGCCCCCTTACGTCAGCCTTCCGGTGATCGTCCAGATGTTGCATCCATCGACGCCTCTCCGCTGTACCTAAGCAGTAACTTCCAGGCATTGCAGCAGGCTAATCCGTACTGCAGCACAATTATCGCTTGCATCCGCGGTCAATCCCCCGCACCTAACAGTCGCCTGCATCGTCAGCTTCGCCTTTTCTGGATTCAACACGGAACGCTTTACCGCTCTGCATACCACATGACTGGTCACCGGTAGGTTCCCGTTGTTCCTCGCTCTCTCCATCATCGAGTGTTGGAGGCTTACAATGACGATGCCACTGCCGGTCGTTTAGGACACCACAAGACGCCCGACCGCATAGGAAGCCGTTACGTTTGGCCCGGACTTTCTGCCAGTGTCGCCAAATACATATCATTATGTGCGCCTTGCCAACATCATAAGCGGTCAACATTCCTTCCTGCCGGCCCCATGCATCCTCTTCCTTACCCATCCGTGCCTTTCGATTCTGTCGCCATTGACTTATTCGATTCCCTACCTCTCACCGCCGCTGGTCGTCGATGGGTTGTAACCGCCATTGAAAATCTGACGCGCTACGGCTTAAACAGCCCCTCTTTGCTCCGGTGCCACGTCTGAAGTTGCCGAGTTTTTCCTGCGAACGATGGTCTTGCATCATGATGCTCCCCGTATCTTGAATAGTGATCGTGAGAAGACATTTCTTTTCCACCGTGCACAAGACATCTTCTAGTTATCATCCCCAGACCAATGCCCTCATAGAACGCTTTCACCGCACCTTGTCTGAAATTATATCCATGTACGTCAGTCCAGACCATAAGAACTGGGACACTAGTTTGCCTTTCATTACCTGTGCCTAGAATTCCGCCGTTCAACGCACCACTGGCTACAGCCCATTCTTTTTAGTTCATGGGCGTCAACCAACAATTCTATTCGACACCACCTTCTTCCCTGCTCCTGCCTCCCCATCTGTATCGTTGGGCGACCAGTTTTCTACACGTATGGCTCATTACCGGCAAATTGCTCGCTGGAACAATGAAACTGCCCAGCAAGAATTGAAGCAACGCTATGACCAACACCACCGCACTGCCTCCTTCTCAACCAGAGACGAAGTGTTACTCTGGACGCCGATCCGCACGCCCGGATTGTGCGAGAAGTTCCTGCATAGCTATATCGGTCCTTAGCTCGTGCTTCGGCAAACATCTCCCGTGAACTACCGCGTTTTCCCATCGCATACTGTCGCTGATCGGCGTCTGCGCTCGAAGAAGTTGTTCATATTTCGCGCATGAAGCCGTAAACCCGCTGACCAGCTTCCATCTAAACAGCGACCAGGGTGGCCGCTTCCTTGACGGGGGAACTTGTGTGAGCGCGGTACCAGAACTTTCACCTCTTTCACTGGTACATACGCAGCATCGTCACCTTTCACACCGGTGTTCGCAAGATCACGCGAAGCTTTCCAGACAATTCCACTTGTAGAAGTGTTGGCTAGAGCTGGAAACTGAGGCACCCCCCCCCCCCTCTACCCTTGTTCAGTGTTCTTTTGTACAGATGTAAGCAAGCCATGAAAACTGAGGGTGAGGACCAAGTTATAAAGAAACCTTGATTGAGCCTGTCGACCGCGCAAGAAAAGTATTATATTAATTAGGCAGATTTTTACTTCGCGTTACGTCATGTTTAAAATCGATGTAACATAGCAGCTCTTTATTAAAATTTGGTTTCTAAGAGGATTTGGCAAAATTTGGTTTCTTAAAGGCATTTTTCCAGGTATCAAACTAGGGTTCATACTCAAGCATGCGTAACTTTAAAAATGTTCTGCACACTCTTGTCAGAAAATATAGGATTTGCGCAAAATAAACATTTTCTACTGGCGTTACTTGATGATAAATATTTTAAGTTGATGATATTAAATATTTTAATCATTTTTTTTAAAGTAACATACGTGGCAATTTTCTTCAATCAGAAAATAAAAAGTAAAAAAAAAAACGTTCCGCGTCTTTTCATCCAGTGTATTCCTTGGAAAAGTTCATATTACAATATATAAAAACATCTTTAAGCAGGGCAGAGGAAAACGTAAAAAGTTTTGTAAGGTACCTGGTAAATTTCAGAGTGCTATTGTTCTATGATTATTTTGAAGGCAGGTTTGATAAGGATTTTTCTAAAGCGCGACAGAGCCGAAATAACGAAATCCAAATGACTGAATTGCTTAGCAGCTATTCATGGACATGCATTAGAGCAGTTTCTGTAATCGAGATCTTCGCCATTAGGCTATTAAGAAACGGAGGGGGATGTCAAAGAAAAATCGGATACCAGCCTCGCATAAAGCTTCGTAAAAATCTCCATTAAGCTGTTATCCGGTGTAATTGCATTGCCCGACTGATTACATTAGGGCAAATAGCTATTTGGGCTTCCATGTAGTAGAAGTTAAACTTGAGTTTATCCATTACTTTTTGGTACAAGACAAACATGTTCACTACAGCTGGAGCTAAAGGCGTATACTGATAAGGTCATGTTTATGTCAGAAAGCTGTGGAGGAATTTCGAAAATTTCATGTCAAGAGGGCATATGAAATTTAGTTTCCGACAACACGGCCTAGTAATCAAAGCTGCCTTCCACCTTGAGGAAAATAAATATCGAAAGTCATAGAAAATCATGAATGTACATTACAGGTCAGTATTACGTCGCAATATCATCACAAAAAGTATATAACCAAAGCAGGCTGGAACATTTCTGCAGCTAATTCCTTAGGTCTATGCTTTGCAATTGCGATGCGCAAAAAAAAAAAAATGAACCTGTTTTGTTGCGTTTTTTGCATGCAGTTCACAGATACAAAATTTACAAATTTACTTAAATTGCACTTCTTGGTATTTCAAAGATAAACCGCGGCAGTCAGTTGCTATGATGTCTAAATGATCATTGTTCGGAATTGCCAGTGCCTTTCGTATTAGCGCTGCAGGTGCATGACGGTTTCTTTTTTTATATTCTTTACAAGAGACTTCCGTTCAGCGGATTTTGTTCTATCAGAAATGCTCGTAGCGAGAGCGACAGTATATGGTATTTACTATTCGCTGACGGCTCATCTTTCCCGCCCTGCCATGCTGTTCAACAGCTTGGTTTACACTACTATGGGTTTCGCTGCTCTTAGCATAGTAACGAGAAAAACAAGTGTGGACAATGCTGGAAACCAATACTTAAGCTCGGGTCTTTGGAGTATTAATTGGTTAGTCAGCTTTTAAGTGTTCTGTTAGAGTATTTCATGAACGTTAAGAACATGTCCATTTCGCCCCCATTTTTAAAGCACGCGACCTGAATATGCAATAGAAACACGCCGCACTAAACTGTGAGTAAATACAATTGTGATGTTGGACGTAAAATATCTTTAAAGTAACAGCGCGACTCACTACCTCTTTTTCACGGGTTGCTTCGTAGGTATGTAGAATGTGTCCCTGTACAGGGTAGCTCACAATCTTAGGGGGAACACCTGCAGATGTGATCGCTCTCTTCGGAGCGCAGTAGCGTCCCTATACGGCCGCGTGCGAAGCGGAGCCGGCATTGAGCGACCTAGGGGGGATGTTTCGAATGACCTGCTGATTAGATTTTTTGCGTGGCCGGGTCGGACGCAATAGCGCCTTGAAGAGAATGGCCACGGGCTCGCGTGTTCAACGCAACAGTAGACGATGCTGTACCCTGCTGCGTTCTGCAAGTTTTTCTTGCCAATTACGCGCGACCCTTATGCAAGTTAGTAAGTGCATCAAACGTGAGTGTACATTTACTTACGCTCGCCAAATCTTGTATATACATCGGTTTCATAAGAAGTCGGTCAAGTCGTTGGCTTGGCAAATGCCTTGAAACATTGCTTAAGCAGCCAATTTTCTTCCGATAAAGTAAAAATAAGGCAGTCTGTCATGCCTCCACAAATCTTTTTGGACTATGCTTATTGCCTATTCTTCCCGAGAAGCAGCCAATTTTCTTCCGATAAAGTAAAAATAAGGCAGTCTGTCATGGCTCCACAAATCTTTTTGGACTATGCTTATTGCCTATTCTTCCCGAGAAGCAGTCAGAGGATAGCGTGCGCCAGAGATATTTAAAAAGTGGTCTAGGCTGCACCCATGATTGGAGCCCAAGTGTTCCGCTGCAGTTACGGAGTCGAATGTCGAAAACAAATCAGGGACGACTCCTATTCGCTCGCCTTTTTTTTTAATTGATCAAATAACACAAAAGTGTGTTACGCAGAAGCCTGCTCAGTAGTTTCGCAGCTCGCATATCAAAGGCATTTATGCGATGTAGTCAACATATTTTATACCCATTTAAAACACTTATTAGAAATTAGGAATAAAAGTAAGCATGGCTCTTTTGTTAAGTCAATTTTTTTAAATAAGCCGTATTAGTCAACTCTCCAACTTCTGTGCTAACAATATACAGATGATCTCGGTAAAAACGTTTGTTACTTCAAAAGACGGTATTTTTTTATTGTTTTTCATAGGCTGTTTTAGTATTTCAAGTTCGATTGCATAAACTGGGTTGACAGTAAGTAGCAGGATTCAAAGTTTATTACCAGGGAAATAATTATCGTAGCCCTGCCAGTAATAATTTTCAAATTTTTCCTTTGAAATATGGACCAAGTTAGGGACGTAGATTATATAAATCATTTACTGAGCCATTCGTGCACCGATTACCCGCAAATGCGGTTGCTATGTGATTTTCAATCATGGTAAATACGTACGTGTACTGTGCACACCTAAGGCAACGTTCAAGTGACATCCCATTTTTTTACTGACCGCTCTTAGGTAGTTGCTACAAGAAGCTCCAATTTATGATTATTGCGTCTCTAGAATGCCAGCGGTGCGAGCTGTAGGCAGACGATATGTCTCGACTTCTTGATTGGTGATTGACGATACTTATTGCTTTCTTGTATTGTTTACCGACCTGAAGCTTGCTTTGAGCCCCATCAGGAACACAGTGCGGGAGAATAAAGAAAGGAACGGAAGGTAAGCACTTTTTTTAGGACCACTGCATCAAACTTTAGAAAGGAAAGCCCATTCTGATATAGACTGTTTTTTGGTAGAAAACAAAATAGTAGCTGATGGCCTCCGCATGGGCAGGTATACAGTGAAATACTATATTTGCAGGTGGGCAAATGAACTGTCGTTATCATTACAAACATCAAGTATAGTCACGTCCTTGCTTCGGCCGAATTGTAACGCAACTTGGCATAGAAGTGTTTTGCTTGGACAAGCTGGCTAGGTTACCGTCTACTCATTGATAATACAGTTTAGGCTTGGAGCGCGGAAGCTGCATCACCAAGAATCCCAGCATTGTTGACGCTAGCGCAACGTGATGACGCTGAGCAGAGCACACGACGTCCGGTGCGTGTCGTCTGCAGCAGAAGAATCTTATCATCATCGTCATCATCATCATCATCATCAGCTTGACTATGCCCACTGCAGGGCGAAGGCCTCTCCGATATTTCTCCAATTAATCCGGTTCTGTGCTAGCTGCATCCACTTGACCCCTGTGAACTTCTTAAGCTCATCCATTCGCCTAACTTTCTGCCACCCCATGCTACGCTTTCTTTCCCTTGGAATCCAGTTTGTTACCCTAAGCGACCATCGGTTATCCTCTCTTCGCACTAGTTGTCCTGCCAATGTACATTTCGTCTTCTTAATTTTCGCTAGAAGGTCTTTAACTTTGAGTTAGTTCTCTGACCACACTGCACGCTTCCTATCTCTTAATGTTACACCTATTATTTTTCGTTACATAGCCCTCTGCGTTGTCCTGGACTTAAGTAGAACCATCTTGGTTAGCCTCCACGTTTCAGCCCATGGTGAGTACCGGTAAGGTGCAACTGTTGTATACTTTCCTCTTGAGCGATACTGGTAAGCTGCTAGTCATAATCTGCGAGTGCTTGCCAAATGCGATCAATCCCAATCTTATTTTTCTTGTTATTTCCTTTTCATGGTCCGAATCTGTGGTTACTACTTGTCCTAAGTAAACATATTCGCCTACTACTTATAACACTAATACTAATACGCTATCTATAACTAATCTTATAACGCTGTCTAATTAGAATTTATATCGCCCTTTTTCTTGCATTTTCTCTCCTGAAGCGATTGCTTGTATTCTCATGCAATTGGCGCCGCAACAGGTAGGCCCTGCTGTAGAAAACAAATACTGAATCAACAAACTGAAGCGTAAACTGAAACTTGCAAAGCCGAAAACTCACGATGATGGCCCACTTTATGCACTGCCAAAAGGGACTTCCTGGATAATGCTGCTTGCTTCTTGTGGTTTTACCTTGGGCGCTCAATGGGCCAGCCAACTACTAAAAGCTACCAGTTGGTATTACTGGCTATTACTGGGTATTAGTGGGTGGATGTTGCAGCAGATCTTAATTCACTGTTCCAGGGCGCTTCTTTCTAAGCCGTGTTATTAGCGTTTGGGTCTGTTTTAGGGGCGAAAAAAGAAAGTGAGCTTCAAAGAAAAAGAAGCTGAACAATCGCAAATCGAATTTAAGACCATACCTCCGAAGAGGACAAAGCTCGGCCTGTAATTACACGCTCCGTGTTTCGCATTTCACGCCGATAGGACACTGTGCTATATCGTGATGAAAACAAATATGCACTGTGGATGAAGGGCGCATGGTTTTGCGCACAATCAGCCCAGCCTAGCCTTGGCCCCTAATCAAAGATCCGGGCCCAAATGCGATATATTTCCGCTGTGGCTAGACGAATAGGTGAATCGATTAATCACCTCTTTGGCGCTCATATGTCGTGCATCCGACGGGTTTTAGTTATGGCTGACACTATCGCATCTAGTGCCCGTTCCGATCGTAGGTTCTGGCCAGTGTGTGCAAGATAAGCACTTCGAGGCCCCTGGTAAAGCGTGCCGTGAATTGCTTGTATTCAACAATGAAAGCGTTAAGCACAGGTATATTCTCTTCGCGAGGTGGAGCTCTGCATAAAACAGGTTCAAGAGAAAATATAGAGGATGTAAAAGTGCGTTGAGCATGTGCGCTCTGTTCAGCCTCCGTATAAGTATGGACTGTACTACTGGCTCCTCTCCTTATTAGTTCTCAATGAAAAGCTTGCGTGTTACAGGACGCTTATTACGCGCTGGACAAGCTTGGACCCGCACGGTGCGCGACATCGCCACCCAGCTAAAACATGACTGCGGCACTACGGTGACTCCGATCGAAGGCACCTGCTCGCCTAGAAACAGACGGGGCATATGGAGTTGGACGCGCATCCTCAAACTGGCTGGCTGGCTGGCTGGCTGGCTGGCTGGCTGGCTGGCTGGCTGGCTGGCTAGCTGGCTGGCTGGCTGGGGTTGACTGCTCAGAATGCCACGCTCTGCGTTGTTTGCGCCCCTTTTCATATAGGTAGTTCGGCACATTATGCCCTACAGATATTATGAAAAACAGTTGGCTTTGGATGGAGCCCTGCTTTGACTACAATGGCGCCATCTCAAATATAACGATATCATAGATAATACTGCTCTTTGCTAATGTTTGCAAACGTGAGAAGTATAAACACCTCGCTGCGCTGGAGTAGTGATCCTCGACCAGTTTTCCGCCGTACCCGAGTTTGAGCCCGACAACCGGCGCCTGCGTTTCGATGGAGGCGAAACAAAGGTTTGTCAGTATGCTCTGTGATGTCAGTGCAATATAAACATCGCCAGCACGTCAACATTACTTCATAGCTCTCCAATACAACACTCTTGCTCGGTTTCCGGTTTCATTCTAATTTCTTCCCTTCCCTTAGGGTGCGGTTTAGACGTCCACGCAACAAGTGGGACAGATACGGCGCCTTTGCATTCCTGTAAACCAATTGCTATTATTATTATTATTATTATTATTATTATTATTATTATCATTATTATTATTATTATTATTATTATTATTATTATTATTATTATTAT